>JAODUH010043717.1:6390-20145 GCA_027564835.1 Typhlichthys subterraneus | reverse complement strand
AGAGAGAGAGAGGGAAGGAGAGAGAGAGGGAGAGAGAGAGAGAGAGAGGGAAGGAGAGAGAGAGGGAGAGAGAGAGAGAGAGAGGGAAGGAGAGAGAGAGGGAGGGGGATAATTTGACAGAGAGAGCACATTGGGAGGGTCAGATGGATTGATGAAGGAAAGAGCAACGGCTTTAGATGGAGTGTGTGTGTGTGTGTGTGTGTGCTTGTGTGTGTGTATGTGTGTGTGTGTGTGTGCGTGGTCAAACCAATTCCCCTCGCTAAAGAGAACCCTGTCTCCCACTCTAACCCCCCCCCCTCTTTCTCTCTCTCTCCGTGACAGGCATCTTGAATGTGTTTCTCAGTGTTTGCCTTGTGTGTGGGTGCGTGCATGTGTGTGTGCGTGTGTGCATGTGTGTGTGTGTGTGTGTGCCTTTTCTGTTAAGTTAAAACCTTAATGCTTAATTAAACAGCTATCTTATCTCAAACATCAATTTTATAGAATGATATGGATTTATTAATAAAAATGAATGTTAGCTGCTAGTGTGTGTGTGTGTACAATGTGTGCGCCATTAAGCCTTGATCCCAATGTGTGTGTGTGTGTAGACAACGTTCCCTTAACTGGGATGAGCAGCGCAGAAAGGGTGTCTTCCGAATGTGCCCATAATAAAGATGTATGAAATACTCTGTAGACATTATCAAGGCTCAGCTTCCTTCAGCACACAACCAGATCTTTCCAAGAAGAAGAACAATACAAGAGCAAAAATAGCAAGAATTCTTGTCATATTGTTTTCAGACAGCATATGTTTTATAGTGTCTACATTGAAATACTCCTTTGCAAGCAAGACACAGTGTTTACACATGAAACAAACACAGTACGCTATGCTAATACTCTTAGGTCATTTAGACCTGAGTCTAAACGAAAACTCTTTAATTGTTAGCCGCTCTGCTCAGCACGGGTAATTGACAACAGTTAACTCGTCATAAACAGAGTTTCAGTGATTACTTGGTAGTTGTCATACAAGACATGGGCCATGTTGTGACATTTCAGACACATACTGTCCAGACCTTCACGACATACTACCAAAAGCGTGTCCTCGCGCAACGTGGACGTGGAAGAGCGCTTGTGCTGTTCCAAGCACATTTCACGTAGCGGTGTGGGTTATTTCTAACTTGTGACTTTGTAAATACGATGAACAATATTGGTAACTAAGATATTCCCTGGAAATAAATATTTAGTATACGCCTAGAACTCTTTGTGAGCTTAGTAGGACACCCATTGCCGTTTGCAGGGGGCTTCAGCCTGTCGCACATGCACAGTCAACGCACACACGTCCACGCGGACAACATGCCTCATGCCTTCCACACAGTGAAGACAACAGGCACAAATAATGGCTTATTAAGGGTCTGTCGAGGCCCTCGGTATCATACAGCCGATGCAGCAGATAAGCCAATCAATGGTACACAGCAGTGTGTCTGCGTGTGCCAAGCTCAACATTGGGTCATGTGACACATTGCAGTCAGCTTTGCGTCCCCGTCTCTCTTCTCCCCCAGGGTCCAGATTCTGGTCTGTGTGTGTGTGTGCGTGCGTGTTTGTGTGTGCGTATGTGTGTGTGTGTGAGTGTATGTGTGTGTGTGTGTGTGTGTGTGCAAGCGTGTGTGCGTGCCCCTGTGTGTGTGCACGTGTGTGTGTGGCACTGTAGCATTGATCTGTGTTTATAGCTTAACAGCACAATTAACAGATCAATAGAAAGTGAAAGAATGCAGCTTTCCTTCAGACTGTGTTGAACATAAATGAAAGAGAACACACACACACACACACCTGCATACAGAGTAGTTAGCTGTGTGTGTGTGTGTGTGTGTGTATCCTCTTTCATTCATGTCCATCGCGGTGTGTAATCGCTCAGAGGCAGACCACAAATGAAACACTTTTTGTTAGACATTATTCAAGACACATAATGAAATATGTGAAATGTGCATTGTTCTAACATTACTTAATAAAGTGTGATAGCATTTAAGCTAATTTCTTTAATTTCTCTCTATCATATTCAAATTAAAAGTCCCGTCCGGATCACCTCCTCAATTAACCAATAGGGAGGGGCTGGCAGGGGCTTTCCTCGACATCTATGAGGCTTTTCCACTGACGCATTTGGTCGCATGGAGCCGTGCCGCGCTGATTTGCGTTTCCAACGCCAGTTTGAGCGCTGGCTCCAACTGGCCGATGTGATGTTATTTGCTTTGTCATTCTGTTCATGCAGTCGAGAAAAAAACACCACCGAGAGAAGCCTATTAGCAAGTTGTAGCTGCAGCATTTATACAGTAGCGTGATTCTATTGTAGACAAAGAAACGTCAATGACATATACAGTATTTATTTTTGTGCATTTCTCTTAATTAGGCTCCCATTTGTGTTTCTTTTTTTTCCATAGATCAATAATTGGGTAGCCGACTCACAATTAAGAGAGTGCAAACGTTTTAGTGAGACAAAAAAAAAAAACGAACACATTCATGTACTGAACTTGAACTCTTAATGTTAATGTTAAAGGCATAGAAAAACTTTCTTTTCAGCAAATCTGTTAAGTACTGTACACCAACATGCTTATGAAATGATTTGTTTGTGTATTAGATGTAGTTATAATGACTGCTATTTCTTCCAAAGCACTCTGTCACATCTGAATTAGCCAACACGTCTTAATGAGGCCAGCTCAATGTGGTGTATGCATGATAATATCAGTCATTTTCCCCAGACATAATGCTGCTGTGAACAAGTCTGCAAGTACAATCATAACAACAGCCTGAACATCCACGATGACACTGAGCTAACTGTTGCATAGTGCAGTACTACAATGTATTAGATTAATGAGGGCACCGCACCATCAGTTACTTAGAGACACATCTCTTTAAATGGGTAGCGCTGTTGGAACGGAAATGCTAATCGCAACCATGCCGAGCCAAGCCATGCCGAGTGGGACGTCATCCCAGGAGAGGAGCGGAGGCCATTTTCGGCCCAGATGACAAGATTTGATTGGTTACTTCAGGTTTCACATGAATCAAACACACACGCACTCGCACACACAAACGGCTGAATGTAGGGGTTGTGTGTGTGTGTGTATGTGTGTGAGATGGAGAGCTGTGATTGATGTGAGTCCAGCAGGGGTCTGATCGTACCCAACCCTTCTCCTGTGACATCAGGTGGTCTCCGCTCTGATCACCACCGACCGGTAAAGGTCACTGTGTGTGTGTGTGTGTGTCACATAGTGTGTGTGGTGGGGTTGCCTAGCTCACACACACATGCACATATACACACATATACACACCCACACATATACACCCACACACATGCACACGACTAGAATGGCTGCTGAAATAATATTGTTGTTTTTATTATCACCATATCACCACCACTGTTCACCTGCTATACCCGACCAGCACCCATGTCTGCCGGACAGGTAGCAGGAGACCGGGTGAAGCACAGGTGATCAAATAGCCCCCTGCTGCTGGTTCTGCTAGCTGACACCGTAACTAAGCAGCGCTGCTTTAGAGAGCACCACAGCACATGCTCATCTAAGCAAGCATCAGGAGCATGACTCAGAATAAGTCCTCCCCCTCTGGTGGCGTATGCAGAGAACACAGACCAACCAGGGACAGGGAGAAGGGGGACAGTTCATCCTGGAACAAAACGCACAGAAGGAGACAATTATTAATGACTCACTTCTCGTTTAATATCTGAACGCAATACATAAGGACGAGTGATTTACCTCAAACATTGGGGCTTGATCTTGGTCTGTCTGTCTGCCTGTCTGTCTGTCTGTCTGTCTATCTGTCCAGTAGCCTTTGTCCGTTTGTCTTGTGACCGGTGTAAGTTATAATATACGAGTATTGACGCTGCAGTCGAATGATTCACTTCTTCCTTTCATTAACCTTGAAAATGTACCTTTAATATAAATCCATGCCACACACGCACACACGCACACACACGCGCACACACGCGCACACACGCGCACACACACACACACACACACACACACACACACACACTTCCTATTGTCAGCAATGGCTCCAACTAGAAGCTCTTCACACATAAGTACACAGAGTATGTCTGAGTGCCTTTGACAAGACGACCACTCAATCTGTTTCATAATATCACAGTAGCTGCTGCCATATGTGTGTGTGGCGTTCCAGACCCCCCCCCCCCGACACACACACACACACACACACAGACACGCACGGCATGATAATCTCTGCTCACGTGCCTACGAGGCTACGCAACTATAGAGCATTGGGCTAGCTAGCTAGCTTGTTTATATCAGCTAGCTGTCATCATTATCGCTATTGTTACTCTTAAAACCAGAGTTTGCTTGTTCACACATATTAATTGCCTCATTCATTTTGCCCCACTTGAAATATGATGTTTACGTTATTTGTACCAGTTTGGTGTATATCTGAATAGCAGCAGAATGTGATTGCAAGCCTTTCTTTTTGTTTGTCTGCCAATGTTATTTATTAATGTCGTAGGAGAAATAAAGGCTGGGAGGCTTCAATGTGCACTCTCGTCTCTGTTCCTCACAATCATCAAGATGATTGTGGCTCCTTCTGATGTGTATGTGGGAACACAGCTTCACGTTCAGTGTCCGGCTGAAACCCCCGTCTCCCAGCATGCATCAGTGAGCCTCTGCATTGGCAATGGAGGCTGTGTGGCTTTGCAGCATCCGTACAGCTGGTTTTGTATTTTCGAGCGTTCAGTTCAGACTGAGCCAGTGATTGACGGGGAATCATTTGGTTTTCAAACTCGGTAATGTTGTCGTGCATATGTGTTTATTGCCGTAGGAGGGAGACTTTTGGCTGTCTACAGATAATCCCAAGGTGGACATATAGTCGTCCTAAAGCTAGAATGGCAGACTATCTTGGCTGTCATCTTCCGGGCCAGAAGGTTTTAGAAGTCATCTATATACAGTGACTGGTGTTATTGCTTTATGCGAGGTCTCCCGTTGATCCTGTCTGCTCCTCGATCCTGCTGCGATGCTCTTTTTTATACGGTAGTATATAGTCTCTTACACTGTGCAGGTTGAGGTCATTTGGAGCGAAGTGAGGCTGCGCTCCTCCGCAGGACGTGAGCTGAATCGCGACGGCTGTTGGTCTGCTCATAATGAAGATGGCAGGAGGCCCAGAGTGAGGTTTCCTCCGCTTAACAATACAGCTGTTCTCCCCTGTCGCCACTCAGTAGAGGCTTCCTTGCTTTTTGCTCCTGCCCCCCGGCTAACAGCTCAGAGCAGCGAAAAGTGTTTATGTTGCACTGTTCCTTTAAGACGCTGTACGGAGGATTTGCCTATGTGTTGCTATGAGATACCAATGGAAACAACAGCTGGGTTTTCAGTCGCATTGGCCGGAAACACCTAATCCCATCCAGACTGTGTGACTGACAGGCGAGCTTGACACAGACTTGCTGCTTCCGTCAAACCGTGTCAGGCAGTGATACAAGGACTGACTCTAGCTTGAGGAAGTTGCATTTTGTGTGGCAAAATGTGGTACTGCACCTAGAATATGGGAAGAACTTGCTTGCAATTCATACCCCATTCATATATTCATTATTGGTTTTTCCTGCTCTGATAAATTTGACTCAGGTGCCACACTTGGCTCATATGGTATGTATATATTCTTTGTAACAATGTCAATATAGCCAGTTTGGGTGACTATTTGTCATGAAGTTATAACCATGTGACAGTCCTGTGCTTGTGATTGCTTGTGCATCTCTCGTTTGCTTTTGTGTTCACGCGACATTAAACCCACTTTAACTTAACTTAGGATGGTGTGCTGCGCTGCACCCATGAGCAATGTGTCTCTCTATTAATAGGTGTATAAATGAATCAGCGAGTCAGAGAGGTCATCGCGCTATGCTTCACGTTGCACTGTGCCCTGCTGAGCTAACATCAGCAGTGCAAAGCTAGAGGTGTGGTAGAACCCTCCCCAAACCGGCCTCAACGAGAGAGAGAGAGAGAGAGAGAGAGAGAGAGAGAGAGAGAGAGAGAGAGAGAGAGGAACACAGTAGTTCTGCTCACACCTGTAACAATAGTTACACCCCCCCCTACAGGCCGCTGCTGTGTTCCATCAGCAGCAAAGAAGGTGGAAGAGGTGCTGTTATTCTGGCTGGTGCTGCGATGTGCAGGACGGAAAAGTAACGTTTAAAAAGACAATACATCGTATGTGTAGCATGACCTATAGCCTTGATGTGTAGCATAACATTTAGACCTATTGTGTGTAACTTAACATGCATAGTTAGCGTTTGTAGCATAACATGTGTAGCTACATGTAGCATAATGCTATCATGTGTAGCATACTGCTGTCACATGTAGCATAATGCTATCATGTGTAGCATAATGCTGTCACATGTAGCATCATTCTACATGTGTAGCATAATGCTGTCAAATGTAGCATCATGCTACATGTGTAGCATAATGCTGTCACATGTAGCATGGTGCTATCATGTGTAGCATAATGCTGTCAAATGTAGCATCATGCTACATGTGTAGCATAATGCTAACACATGTAGCATAATGCTATCATGTGTAGCATACTGCTGCCACATGTAGCATGGTGCTATCATGTGTAGCATACTGCTGTCCCCTGTAGCACATCAATCATGTGTAGTGTAACGTACACACAGCAGCTATCGTGGTGCATGCGTCCGGGTGTGCGGCTTCAGGAACAGCCCTCCGCCATCCTCTGCCTGCCTGTGCTTGTCCTCATCCACAGTGTGTCCTCCCTGCTCAGAACAGGACACACTGGAAGTTAAGTGGCGCAGATGAAGACGGGCGAAGGAGAAGGAAGAGCCCGGCTCCCATGAGACCCCCCACCCCAGATGGAAGAGCGCCGGTGTTTTGTCAAAGAGCAAAGTCACCACAGCGGATGTCTTAAAGGCGAGGTTAGTCATTCTCCTGAACGCTTGCTAGCGTTGAGCACAAATCATAACAATATACCTCCCCAGTGCCCCCGCAAAACCCTGCCAAGTAGTCCAGTTTAGGTCAGCATGAAGTCCAGGCTGGTTCATACTGGTTTGTGCTGAGGTAGTGCTGGTCCAGGCTGGTTCATACTGGTTAGTGCTGAGGTAGTGCTGGTCCAGGCTGGTTCATACTGGTTAGCGCTGGGGTAATGCTGGTCCAGGCTGGTTCATACTGGTTCATACTGGTTAGTGCTGGTCTTCTCTGCGCACAACGACAGCCCCACATTCTCCTCCAGTGCCGTTGACCAGTGACACTGGCCTCTATCTGGATTTGGTCCCCATGCGCTGCATAGCAGCTGCACACTGCTCCCTTGAGGGATCGGTTAAATGCAGAGAACACAGTTTGCTACATGTATGTGACAATATAAGCACCTTTACCTTTACCTTTTCATGCCACCGCCGCTGATCCCGATGTATGTTAAGCCGCTGCGAGACTGACAACTTGTGAATACACACACTGAGACAGAACACAGCCAAGGGTTGCCCCCTCCCCTAAACACAAGCTGGCGTCTTAGGTCAAGTATTAAGTTGTTCGACTTTTAAAGCTCCCCCAGGTATTATATCCGCCGAACCGCATAGCTACTTTTCTTTTTTTACTTCTTCTTTTGTTTAGACGTCCTCAATGTGTTTGCAAGCAGGACGGTTAAAAATTAACTGCCACGTAAATCCCAGAGCCCTTGTAAGGAGACGCAGGTGATAAACAGGAGAACAGGGTTGTGAGGGTCTTTAATAGCGGCTCTGGGTGCGTTAGCAACCCGGAGATAGCTAGCATCGCAGCCTACACTTAATGAATGACTGTTCATTAATGCCCAGGCCTTCAACACCAGTGGAAATAGCTTCAAGGAACACTAAAAATACCAACCGCAGCACAAACTGGAAAAAGAACTAGGGTATCTTTTGCACTGGATTAACATGGCACAGTGTATGGCTGGGTTTGCTGCATGCCTACTGTTTAGAGCGTGTTAACACAATAACCATTCATTGAGGATATTTATTTCCCCATAACGCCTGTGATTTAGACGCCTTGAGGGGAACCCCTGACTCCTTGTGTCCCACCATTTTATAGGAGGAACTGCCCCCCCCTCCTCCCAATGGACCTACAGCAGCATCAGAAGAATCAACTGGTAGTTAGCACTCTGCCTCATTACGATTCCTCACATCTAGGAAAGTTATTGCAGAGAAAATTATAAACAAGTCTTCTCTTCCCCGTGACGCATCTGTCCAGGCTGGTTCCTGATTGCTTTGTGGGTGCTGTTTAATTGCCAATTAGCCAGAGAACAGGACAGCAATCACAATAGGTGTTTGTGTTTGTGTGTTGTGTGTGTGTGTGTGTGTGTGTGTGTGTGTGCTGGAGGTTGGTATGGAGGCAGGCTTTGCGGCAAGACGAAGATGAGAAATGCATCTTGTGTAAGTCTACAGGGAAGGCTAGATCGGCCCTGCGACCAGCGTTAAAGACGTTCACTGAGGTACTTTGGACGGAATGTTCTTAGAGGTTCATGCCCGGGGTTTCCTTGCAGATATTATAAAGGCTGATGATCCTTTAGATAGATTAAAACACGGATTTCCTTGCCTGCAAAAGGAATCTAATTTTTATTTCATCTGAGATATGACACAGCCTGGAAGAAAATCTAACTGTATAAAATAACGAAAATAGCCAAAGAAGGTGTAATTGATTTTATGGAAATTCATCTTCTGTCTGGCGAGGAATGTATTGTTGAATTATTATGCAGAAAATGAAAGTATGTTGCGGGCAGCACAATCACATCAATACTATTGGATTGTCACTATTTGTCAGGGTTGTACTGAATGGGCAAGAGCGAAACAACCTGCAGCGACAACGCTAAATTAGCTGTTTCTGCATCAGTTGTGTAATTTTATGGTTAATTGGACTGATTATGTTCCCCAGTCAACACTTTCTGGTCCAAGAAAATCATTATCCTCTCTGATCACAGCGTGAAGTGCAGGAGAGAACAACAAGGCTTTGCTGAAATGGATCGAGGTGATCGCGGTTTACCCTGCTCTATAGAAAGACACTTAAACGAGCTCTCTAATCATGTTTTATGCACTGGCTAAGCAGCTCGTATTGTCTGCGGACGCTCAACCACATAGCGGTGTTTATTTACTGAGCAGGCTATAGACAAACTACATGCTAGTAGCTAGCCCAATCAAACAGGCGGATCTTTAAAGATAGTAGGCTGCCAATAAGGCCTTACCAGATGTATTGATGAGGATGAAGGTGTAATGGCTGCCTTCTCTATCTCCTAATCTGTGTGTAGTATCCTTGCAATGATTATGTCTGTTAATTCACCTACAGATGGTGTGTATATAGTTATTAGTTGTGGAATATTTACAGTACTCTATTGCTATATTGACATTTATAGCATATCAATGAGACAAACATGCCAGATTTGGGAGCGTAAAATCCTCTTTACACCTGACTAGTTTTTTCTTCCAAATAATTTGTGTATAAAACAATAAAGAACACAAACAAATATTCAATAAACCTTTCACACCAGCGTTGAAGTCAAGCTCTCCAGGCTGAGTTTAGTATTTTACTGGCAGTTAAATTGTGGAGAGCGTTCCAGCTGATTATCATATCAACGTTAAGCTAAAGCCCTTCTGTAAACATGTTCACTCTGAGCAGGCCTAAGAAGACCTTTTGCGCTGAGCAAGAAAAGACCTGTCACATCACTGTGTAAAGACTCATCTGTCTACGGAGAGGCCAGCGTTTTAAGATGACCAGCTAAGGCTGGGCACAGCGACCGAAAGAACACTGAATGATTGGCTGATTAAACGAATGAAGCATCAAATTCCATTTGATCTTAATCATTGACTTAATTGTCTCTTCAACATGACTGGTCAGTGCATAAAAGGGTTTGCTGAGGTCTCAACCAATCTGATATGTTACCTTAATACTATGGAAATAAGAGTAATTACATAATATGGTATTATAATATGCATAACATTATGTCACATCTGAGCGGCATTAGTGTTTGGTCTCTCATCACTAGTCCATATTGTCTGTGTGCGTGTGCATGTACACCCATACCTTCTATTTCCCATGATCCCTTGCTCTGGTGTGTGATGTGACCTGTTAACGTCACAGCTGTCCAATCTCAACAAGCTCCCGGCGTCAAAACATCTGATATGACACACGACGCCATCTGCTGTATGTCTAATCCTCCTAATTATGACTAATATTCTCTAAAGCTCCTCACACACGATGCCTTTTTGCTGCAATTCTCCCAGTTACACACACTCATCTTTTGCTCTTCAGTACAGCGTGAGGCGCACTGGGTATCCAACCCCTGGTAAGCTCCTGAAATGAAGTGTTTAGAAACAATGTGAATAGTGATTTGAATAGTGTATGTATATACAGATGAGTTGGCAGTTGATAGTTAAGAACCTCACCTGACATTGTCATCGTTCATTACATTTTGTTTGGTTGTTTTTGTGTTTTTCTTCCATTTTAAAGGTATAGTCATTAACATTAAGGTTAATGATATCTCATTCTTAATCTGTGAGGTTTACTATGAAGTTGGCCCACCCTTTGCAGCCACAAGGTTTAGGAGTATTTTCATCAGAATTTTTGACCATGTTAACGAGAAGGCCTGGCTCGCAGTCGCCGCTCTAATTTATCCCAAAGGTGTTCTATCGGGTCAAGGTCAGGACTTCCTCCACACCAAACTCGCTCATCCATGTCTTTATAGACCTTGTATTGTGAAACCCTTAAAAGCAACCCCACACCACAATCCCCCCTCCACCATACTTTACACTTGGCATAATGCAGTCAGGCAAGTACCGTTATACCTTGGCCAAACCGCCAAACCTATAGACTCGTCCATCGGATTTCCAGACAGAGAAGCGTGAGTCGTCCCTCCAGAGAACAGGTCTCCGCTGATCTAGTGTCCAGTTGTGGCATGCTTTACACCACTGCATTGCACTTGGGGATGTAAGGATTGGATGCGGCTGCTCGGTCATGGAAACCCATTCCATGAAGCTCTCTACACACTGTTCTTGAGCTAATCCGAAGACCACCCGACGTTTAGAGGTCTGTAGATTTTGACTATGCGCTGACCCCACTCTGTGATTTTATGTGGCTGAGTTTCTGTTGTTCCCAATCGCTTCCACTTTGTTATAATACCACTAAGAGTTGACCGGGGAATATTCAGTAGTGAGGAAAATTCAGGAATAGACTTATTTCACCGGTGGTAACCTATCACAAACCTGACATGGCAGAGAAATTGTTGTCACAGGTCCATCTGGGAAGCCGTTGAAACTGCCATTGAAACTGTTTGTGAATGGCTGTACTTTCAAAAAAATACTTGGCAGTTGATTGGATGAACCATCTGGTCTTTTAGCTGTCGGCACCATGGTCGGCACACCTAAACCACGCCCATATAGCTATAAACACAACGCTATATATATATATATTGTATATAGTAGAGGATCCAAGTTTTAGGAAAACATACACACCATTACAAAAATAATGGGGCTTGAGAGGTAAATTGTTTGTACACTGTATATATTTAGGTAATATCACACTAAAGGGAATGATTTATACAGACTATCAGCACAGCTGTGATTTGGTTGTAGGTATGAGGCCGATATGCTATTCAGCCGTGCTGATATACAGTCTAAAGCAAGACCTTTTGTATGATATTGCTTTTACACAACAGTTCAACAAGCGCAGTTTATTTGCTTGTATTAGTAATAAGCAACAACAGATAATGATTTTTGTATAAACATTTATTTAGCTTCGCTAACACAAATAGTCTCGCAACAATAATTCTAAACTTCTATCAAAGATATTGGAATAATAACAGTCTGGTTCTATGCCAGCAAATACGTATCATATACATCATAAACACAAATGTGTTTGATATCCATGTATGTAATGAGGATTAATATTGTGATTAACACATGTAGCAGCATATGAAGAAGTGGTGGAATATTTGGTCCCAGGCTGTTGGTGCAGACGACAGGTTGTTCTCTCTTGCTCGACCACACACAGAAGGCACCTGGCTAATGCACGCACACGCATGCACGTGCACACACACACACACACAATCGCACGCACACACACTCGCACACACACACACACGCACGCACGCACACATGCATACACAGTAGCCAAAACAAACTGTTTAGGAGAGTGGGAAACTAGTACAGTGTAATGAATCACTATATGTGTTTATTATGCATTATAATAGTAATATAATAGTTATGTATTAATTAGATTAAATGTAATGACATTTAATTTGAAGAGAATACCATAGTTTAGTACAATTCATGCTAATAGGTGATTGATACTGAAAAGTAACTTGCACAATGGAGAACAATTATTTTCTTTCCATTTTGAGTCATCTCAAGTAAGACCTGTTCAATTAAAGCACTACAGGTTAATGAATATGGTTTTAATTACTGTGCAGAATTGTTAATCAGTTGAATAATCATATTGCTGCCAATGTGAGTAAACATTGCAGTTCTAATCTCTTAACCAAGGCACAATGTTTTGTACAAGCTCAGGTTATAATCTCCTGGTGTTTCCTAGCTGGGACATATAGGTTGAAGTCGTAATGCACCAGGTGAGTTACTGTAGAAGGCTGTCTGTGGTGTAAAATTGACTTCATTATACATGTCTGCTGCTGATTTAGGAAGGGATTCAATCTAACAGCCTGTCGCATCTATTGGTTGTGATCATTGTGATCTTGAATCATTCTGAGATAATCGGGTGATCTGTGATCATTGTGATCTTGAATCATTCTGAGATAATCGGGTGATCTGTGATCATTGTGATCTTGAATCATTCTGAGATAATCGGGTGTTCATCAACATAATGTGTCAGTGTTGCCCTGTGCCTGCTGTGTCTCTGTGAGGCTGTGCACTCACACGCACGCACTCACACACAAGCATACATGTGCACGCACACATGCACACAACCACACAGTATAACCAGACAGGAGTAACATCTTTGTAATGGCAGCTTTTTCCTTCCCCCCCCCTTCTCTCTCTCTCTCTCTCTCCCTCTCTCTCTCTCTCTCTCTCTCTCTCTTACACACTTACTCACTAACTCACACAAGCACACAAACTCACACACACAAACACACATGCTAAAGAAAGCAACTAAAATAATTGAAATTATTTTGAGTATACGTCATACAGCAATTGATGACCACAGACACACGGACAGACACAACCACCCATTTAGCAGTGTGTAATCTGCTGTGTGTGTGTTATAATTACCATCACATCTGGTATTTAGCCCACCAAGAGCAGCCAAGCGCCACCCCCCGATGCCAAGCCTGACCAATCACTGGTTCCCCCTGGCTGGATATCAGTACAAAGACGAGCCTGTCTAGATCGAAAACAGAAAGATCTTGCATTTCTACTATACATAAACCGTGAACCTATCTAAGTAGATCTAGAAAAGATAGAACATTTAGGTATAATACACACATAGCAGATCTAGAACTAGAACAGATCAGATCAGAGCTAGATCTAAATCTAGAGCAAATCTATATCTAGAACATAGCAGATACAGATGTAGAACAGAGCAGATCTAGAAGAGGAACAGAGCAGATCTAGAAGAGGAACAGAGCAGATTTAGAACTGATCAGATAAGAACAGATCAGATCTAGAACAGATCAGATCTAGAGCTAGAACATAGCAGAGCAGATCTAGAACAGAGCAGATAACGATGAGGAACAGATCAGATCTAGAACAGATCAGATCTAGAGCTAGAACATAGCAGAGCAGATCTAGAACAGAGCAGATAACGA
>JAODUH010043706.1:0-20146 GCA_027564835.1 Typhlichthys subterraneus | reverse complement strand
GCCAACACAGGACAGGGCGTGCAGGAGAGACCCCCCCCCCCACCCCCCTCCAACAGTTATTTTCGACATGGAACAAAAACCACTATGAACTCTGGAATGGGCTGGCCGTTTTAGAGAAACGTTACAGAGGGGGGAGCGTGACACGGAGGGCCTCGTTCAGTCCTTCTCCGGTATAACTCGCCTCGCTCACACATGCCTTGACTTCTCATCCAATGTCTTTATTTTCCAGGTTAGGGTTTTTCCTATAGGTTTATACACTCAGGGAATAATCCGTAACAAACACACACTGGGAGCAATGTGCAGGGGTTGGGCACGGCCGCGCACACACACGCACACACACACAAAGGCAAACTTTCGCAAATGTTCCATTTGCTTTGCCAACGGTCTGAGGAGGGAGTTCTGTCGAACGCATGCAGGACTAATAAGGCTTATGGTTTAAATGGAACAGTTTGGAACGTTAACGTTTAACATAAAACATGCACACCTTAAAGGGAACGTTTCCCTCCGCAGGAATGTGTTCGGAGCGGTGCTGGGATCCTCGCCAGCCCCGACCCAGCCCGTCTTACCCAGCATGCAACCCGGCTTTGGAGGTATTTGAAGCAGCTCTTTTTCTCGTGAGCCATCCACAATAAGACCCCCCCCCCTAAATGGTAATTCACAGTAGTTTGGCTGTGTTCCTTCCAGTGGTGCCATCCACAAACCCCTTTGTTGCTGCAGCTGTTGCCACGGAGATGGCCACAAACCCCTTCCAGACCAATGGGAGAGCTCCAGCTGCAGGTGCGCGTGTGTGCATCTGTGTGCGTGCGTGTGTATGTGCCTGTGTGCGTGCGTATCTATAGGCAAGGTTCAAGCTGTATTGTTTTCATGCTTTCAGAATTTTTTTTATTATTTTGCTCGCAAGTATTTATGCTAGCTAGCTAAAACCTATTTTTCACTTCTCCCGTGTGTGTGCGTGTGCATGTCTGTGCATGTCTGTGCGCGTGTGTGTGTGTCAGCCTCGTTTGGCACAGGCTCCATGAGCATGCCCGCCGGCTTTGGGAACGCCTCCTCCTACTGCCTGCCCACCAGCTTCAGTGGAACCTTCCAGCAGCCCTTCCCTGGACAGGCCCCCCTCCCCTACCCCCCGCCTGGGGTCTACCACCCTCAACCCAATGGTTAGTGCACACACCCTCACCCACACCTGGCTCTATGAATGGGAACACAAACGAACACACAACACTACCCCGGCCTTGGCTATGCATGTCCACTTTGGGGGGTGGAGCTTCTGACGGAGCGCCCTATGGCATTGAAGGGAGAGGTGTTTCTGTGTTGATCGTGTTCAAACATGAGCATATCTTTCTCCAGCATGGCTGACTCAAGGTAGACTGCATCACTCCAACCACCAATATAGAAAACCCATTTTCACACACATTAATTGGGCCCTGTTCACGCCTAAGTTCAACCTGTTTGTTTCACTGAAAAATGTGTGTTCATCTGACTCTCCAGCAGATTAAAACATTCGGATATACATGCACAAATGGAATACGTAATATGCACCTTGATCGTCCATATCTCCCCGATAATGCCCTCTTCACTGGTTACCAATCAAATGTAGGGCTGTGCAATTCATCACATTTTAATTATGATTTCAATTTTGGCTCTTACTGTAACAATTACAGAAACAATATAATCGAGAAAAACTATTACTGTGCACATTACGTTTTCCGAGTAAGCTCTTATTTTGACTCGTGTTGGCAGACAACTCTTACTTTCGCACATTACATGGTGAAAGTGAAATATCAACATGAGAAGTGTGAGGAGACTTTTCATAATTGTTTAAACTGTTTCACTTTAGGTTTGTTTCACTGTTTAGGGGCAGTAAATGCAACATCTTTCCAAAGTCAACAACTAATTGTATTAAATAATCGGGATTTCAATATTGACCTAAATAAACGAGCAGCACTAGTCAAATATAGAACAGATTTTAAGGTGCTGCTACTTGTTTTGAAGGCTCCATTGTATATTTCAGATCTCAAGGGTGATAGTGCCTTGTGGGATGTGGCCTGAACTGTGAACCTGATCATAATGGGAAGGTTATTACCATCCCATTTTAATTAATCAGGTCATCCCCCACCACCGAGACATTTAAGTATCGTCTTAAAACATATTTGTATTCTTTGGCATTCCAGTCAGTTTAGGGACACTCATTTACTCAGATTCAGATCATTGTCATATGCTTCCCACAGTTGAGTACAAGAGAACACAATGAAATTAGTTTTGCCATGACTCTCTCCACCCTTACAGTTCAACAGTATGTAAACATAAGGACCTATTATAAATATATAATACATACCAATAAATATACAATACATAGCCACATATATATACACCAGTGAACATAAGTACATGACATGAAGTACCCACATACACATTCAACCATCTCCTATGTTATACATGGTACATAGTTTCTTTTATTGTTTATTTATTGTTTATTGACACCTTACTGTAAAGTATTTGTAATGGCCATTTCCTCTTGTCCCCCTCCCCCCTCCCAGGCCCTGCGTTCCCGGTCTACGGTCAGAACAAGCCCTCCATGACCCCCTTTGGGCAGCCCATGGCTGGCATGTCAAATAACCCGTTTATGGTGAGCATTTGGCACTCTCTTTTCAGTGGCGTTTAGATTGAGCTCGAGGAAGGAAATCTTTTATCTTGCTTTCCTACACCTGGATGCTCAGAGGGAAATATCCCAATTAGTCACCGTATACGATCAAGGAATTTATAATTGTTTGGGCCGAGTCATGGAATTCACACTGTGTGCACAGCAGTAAAGGTCAATGCAGGACAGAAGAGTAAAACACCTCTGTTTTTTACTCAGCAGGGATAATATTAGACGGAAAACGTTGATTTACAGGAGACTTTGAAAGCAATACATACTTTATTGGCTTTATTATATTTGGTCACCTGATGCCCGGATTTTGTGTTTTCCTTTACATGAAGACATTTCCACCATAAATTCATTATTTAAAATTCACCAGGCTGCAAGAAACACTATTTGACGCACAATATTAACTGGGGGAGACCCCCATGTCCCCCCTTAATTATCCACCGGTGTGGATGTTAACTTGTGTAGGACCTATATGTGAAATACCATCGCAATAATATTCAGTTTGTTTATTGTTGTCATATCCCTTTTACACAGACATCATGACTATTTTTCCTTTCAATACAGCTCATGGAAATGTGGATTTTTAGTCAGTGAAAGTCAGGGAATTTGACATTTGACTGGTTTAAAATGTATGTACAGTAGGCCATTTGAGGTTGTTGTGGGGAAAAAACAAAGGATTCAGTTAGTTAATTAAATTTGTCGATCAACTGGAATATTTCATCACATTTACTTTGACATGAGAAAGCTATATCTTATTCTAAGGTTCATGTATGTGGGTGTGTGCTGCCTATTTAGCTCTAGGACATTGATGCTACATACACGACAGAACATAACAAAATGCTATTTACACTCGCTGGCTGTATATCAACAGTCTTGCTCCAGCATCCCTAACTCCACCTTTAACACTCCAGCATCCCTGACTCCACCTTTAACACTCCAGCATCCCTAACTCCACCTTTAACACTCCAGCATCCCTGACTCCACCTTTAACCTACACATTGTCTCACTTTCCTGCTCCAGGCCCCGACGGGATCCTTTCCTTCCGGAGCTTCGTCCACCAACCCGTTCCTGTAGCACAACTTTCCGTCTTCACCACCAGGGGGGGGCAGCATGCAGCACATATGGAACACCTGTTTTCCGTCACACCGCAGTGTAGCGGTACATCTCTTGTTAAGACTTTTAAAACAATGTGGATTTTCGTTTGGTTGTTTGTTTTTTTTCTAATGAGAAAACTAGTTTACAACACTACAACGAAGTACAAAGGACTATATACAAGACTGAGAGACTGTTCTGGGAAGAAGAAAACAGAAAAAACACTTATATCCTTTGGACTATATACAGTACATTATATACAATTTATTTTTTGTTTATGACTGTAAGCTCTTTGTGCATATCGTTTATTTGTAATCTCAATTAAGTACATGCTACTATGTATCACATGGGGAGGGTGAGGGTGAGTTAACCCACAGGCCTTGTGGAAAAGCCACTACAATCGATCTACACAAGTTAGGGTAGGCCATTACCAGGGTGTCCGTTAAAGTCAATGATCTGTGTGGATTTTAGCGACCATAACGACCAAGGCATTTCAATTGAGAAAGGGTTTCCTTAAGTGTTTTATATTCGGTTTGTTTTAACAAGGGTTAGGGTTGGTAGAACTGTCATCACATCGGCACCACCAGCAGGCACATAAACCTGCGGGTTTGTTGGGGAAAGTCAGTAGCTCGCTGAAAAGCTGTCCAGCTTCAACAGAGCACCAGGTGTCTGTCGGCTAGCTAAGGGCACAAGCGCAGCTGACGATGTAGTCTCCAAAACCATTGCGGAATATCATTACACTCTGGTCTGTCAGGAGCTGTTCGTGGGAAATATGAGCGGAGCAGGTATATGAGGGCATGAGATCACCGATGGCAGCTTTAGGCGCTTTAATCACCGCTCTCGAGTATAAATGTTTTCACCGCAAACGTTACTTTGTCACGGTGACAGTATGAGATGTTTGTGTGCAGAGCTGTTGTCTTATTGACTGGCCACTGGACTATTTTATCAGCTCTGCCTTAAGGTGGAATTAGCCTGGCCACCAGGCTATTTTATCAGCTCTGCCTTAAGGTGGAATTAGCCTGGCCACCAGGCTATTTTATCAGCTCTGCCGTAGCTGTACAGAGCGTGCATATTGTACCCTACTGGCCCATCTATGCTATAGCACAGTTGTCAGCCAGTGCCAGGATGTATTCAGTCATCCACGCTCCTAAATCCTGTTAAGATAGAGAAGCTGGTGGAAAATAACTTCATAATTTCCCTACAGTTGACTAAAGAATTATGGTTTTGAAAGAGAGTCCTGCTTGTGCCACTATAACTAACAATACATTTGACAATGAGTTAATAAGTCATGTGTACATATATAAATATATGTATAAATAAATTAAAGATTTTTAACTACAAATGATCTCTGCCTAAATGTTTTTTTTATTTGTTCAACTCTGGAGTTGGAAAAGTCCAACTCCAGCCAAGATGGCCGCCTAGTGGCCAGACTTTGACCTTAGCAAGATGGCCGCCTAGGGACCAGACTCGCCCATAAGGACATTGACCTTAGCAAGATGGCCACATAGATGCCAGACTCGCCCATAAGGACGTTGGCCTTAGCAAGATGGCTGCCTAGTGGCCAGACTCCCATAAGGACATTGACCTTAGCAAGATGGCCGCCTAGTGGCCAAACTCCCATAAGGACAGTGACCTTAGCAAGATGGCCGCCGAGGGGTCAGTCTCTCCTATAAGGACCCTGCTTGCCGCCCACAGGACCCCCTGGACCCACAGGACCCCCTGGACGCGGTGCGTGCCACGTGTGAGCAGGCGGAGCACTGCGTTAGTGTGTGTGTGTGTATGAGGGGCTTGTAGCCTTGCCTGGCTCCGCCAAACTATTGCTCTCATCTCAACTTGTTTTCGCTGAGATTATAGTCTCCATGGAAACCCTGTTTGCAATAGCGTTCGCACAGCCGTCCTGCTGGCGGTCCAATCAGGGTGGAGTAGTGAGATGACAAGTCTAGCGTGCATGTAAATGGTGGTGTAGCTAGATTAGGCGATCAAAACAGTTGTAGGCACGCTGATTAATTCAACGCTGTCCAATAGTTTCAAGATTAACCAGAGGTCTACGCCCAGTAGGAGGAAACGACTAAACACTTCCCAATGGAGCGTGGCCAGAACTTATTCAAAGTAAATGTTGGGTCTGGTTACACCAGGCTCCTTTCTTAAAGCTGTGGTATACGATTCTAAAGGCCCAGGTATACTTGAGCGGACAGTGCAAATCTTACTCGTACGGACGGTCTTGGACCAAATGAGCGTTCTTAACATATACAAAATGTTTTATTTAGAGACTCTTAATTACACCAGCATTGTTCATGGGAAATGGTTTGTGCACAGCTGTTGTAAAGATTGTGAATTCCTTTTAACACAGAAATATCAGGACTCACCAGGCACTGAGATGCATCCGCAGAAAATAAAATGTATGCCTTGTGAACAGTCTGTGCGATTGTTTGTTCCCACAGGGACAGATGCGTACCCATAACCTGACATGCCAGATGCATTGTTAGACACACGTCTATCTTGGGAGCCGTTCAAAGTTATTTTTAATTTATTTTTTATAAAGGGCAGGCACTTTCATAAAATATGTGGCAGTTGATTGGATGAACCATCTGCTTTCGCTGTCGGGCCGGCACACCTAAACCACACCCGTAGCCATCATTACGACGCCGACAGCTTTAAAGTATACCTGCACCCCAGCTCTGAGCCTGACCCCACCTTTAAAGTGTAACTGCACCCCAGCTTTGAGCCTGACTCCACATTTAAAGTGTAACTGCACCCCAGCTTTGAGCCTGACTCCACCTTTAAAGTATACCTGCACCCCAGCGCTGAGCCTGACTCAACCTTTAAAGTGTAACTGCACCCAGCTCTGAGCCTGACTCCACCTTTAAAGTGTAACTGCACCCAGCTCTGAGCCTGACTCCACCTTTAAAGAGTAACTGCTCCGCAGCTCTGAGCCTGACTCCACCTTTAAAGAGTAACTGCACCCCAGCTCTGAGCCTGACTCAACCTTTAAAGTGTAACTGCACCCCAGCTCTGAGCCTGACTCCACCTTTAAAGTGTAGCTACACCCCAGCTCTGAGCCTGACTCCACCTTTAAAGTGTAACTGCACCCCAGCTCTGAGCCTGACTCCACCTTTAAAGTGTGTCTGCACCCCAGCTCTGAGCCTGACTCCACCTTTAAAGTGTACCTGCACTGTAACTGTTAACATTTGAATTTGATGACATATGAGCATACTGAGTACCGGTGAAAACCAGCCAGGTCTCAGAGTGATTTTTAACGGATATTATGTGTAGTTCTGCATGTTTTCAGCCCATAATAGAAGATTTTTATAAAATAAGGAATTTTGTCAATAATCACACCAGCATTGATGTGTCTCATCACAGATCAATCATATTACTTCTCAAAAAACATATTTTTGGGTGCAGTTACACTTTAAAGGGTTAGGTCAGGTAAATTACAATCAGCTATTTTCTTTTTATAAAACTTACACCACATTGTGCTTATGTCATATTTACGCAACTTGGACAGTCAGGTGAGTTGAATAAACAAGAAATGATAGTTAATCTGAATATAACATTATTGTTTAAATGTTTCATTAGACCTACAAAACATACACAGCATACATATATCCTATATCAGGAGCAATGCAGTGAAATGCATATCCAACCAACAGGTGCAAAGTTACAGTAATGTCAAACCACAAGTTGTATTCTGTGGTTTAATTTGATTATTTTTAACAGTGAAAGGTGGCAATGTCACATATTCTTAATAAGTAAACACATACTTTAAGCTGGCTCAGTTATTTTGCACTTTTGATGTGTCTTAAAGATGGCTGCAGAGACAGTCACACTTCTGGAGCCAGAGACCCCCCCCCCACCCCCTAACACACACACACACACACACAGCGATCGTGTGGGCAAGCAGTGGGAACCTGATCATTTTCATTAAGTAATTGGTGGCTGTGACCTGTGGAGTTCCTTCCTCATTGGCCAGATGGAGTTTCACTGGCTTGCCTTGGGAAGAGATGCTACGGCTCCCAACATGAATAATGAAATAGAACGTGGCAGCTCCTTCACGTCCACTAACCCTAACTAACACACGTGCATGCACGCACGTACACACACGCGGCTAGGACAGTCACATCAGTCACTAGAAGTA
Organism: Typhlichthys subterraneus; assembly: GCA_027564835.1. NCBI lineage: Eukaryota > Metazoa > Chordata > Actinopteri > Percopsiformes > Amblyopsidae > Typhlichthys > Typhlichthys subterraneus. The sequence goes on along the minus strand of JAODUH010043706.1, from coordinate 12,272 downwards.
TAGCGTCACGCCCATACACACATGTGCTGATTGAGACTATTGGTGCTCATATGTCCTATGACTAAACACACACACACACACTCACATAAACACTGATATTCACACACACGCACGCACAAACACACACCACTGGGCAGCACTGTGGTCTCACAGCAAGAAGGTCCTGGGTTGGAACCCTGGTTGTCACGGCCTTTCTGTGTGGGTTTGCTCCGGTCAGGTTCACTCTCTCCTGTCAGGGCCATTGACCAGAGACACTGGCACATATCTGGAGTTGGTCCCCGGGCACTGCTCCCTTGAGGGAGGGGTTAAATGCAGAGAACATATTTGGCTACGTATGTGGCAATAAAAGCACCTTCACATTCAATACTCTAGTGTGACGTGCGCCAGCGCGTAGCGGGAGAACGGAGGAATCTGTATGACACTCAAATGGGAGAGGAGGCAACAGGGTTGAAGGCCATCGGCTCAGGAAGTAGATAAGAGCCCTTAATTACCAGAAGGAGAAGAGCAAACACAATGATGTCCTTGTGTGTATTAGGGGTGTAACGGTACGTGTATTTGCATCGATCCGGTTCGGTACAGATGCTGCGGTCCGGTGCATGCATGTTGAACGGTATGGTGTGAAGCTAGCATAATGCGGAACCAAAATTCAGAAGCGCCAGTTTCACACGGATCCTTTAAGCTGTAAGCCTTAGTTGTGAAAAAGTGTTGGATCAGACAAGTATGGTGTGTCGGCGTTGTTCTACATCAAAGACCCTTGCACAATGCACGCAGATCTAAAGTTGAAGGGACGGATTTTACCCGTCCGGCACTAGTTAATGTAAGTAACTAGCTCATAATAAATGTTGCATTGCTGTAACGTGTGGGGGTGAGAGTGCATATACCCTCCTCCACACAGGTGCACAGAAACAATAATGGTGTTAAGTTTGTGTGTGTGTACATGGCAAGAATGAATGGACGGGGGCAGCTCCCCATGTTACAACCGCATGGTGCAGCATGAACATAATATTAAGCATTACTTAGGACAGTTATGTAGAATCGTGAATGTATTCATATACGATAAGAAGTCATGTGAGCAACAAAGTCATATACTGTATATATATATATATATATATATATATATATAAAAATCAACCGTGAGGTTATGGCTATATGTACCGAAAATGTACCGAACCGTTACATCTGACAGACACACACACACACACACACACACACACACACACACACACACACAGAGTACATCAAGATGAAATTACAGAGAAGATGAGAAAGTCTGCTCAGTGTGGCACTGTGAACTAAACCAGACATTTTCACGTAGAAAAATAAAGATACCACGGCCAAAGCAACAAGTCTTCATGCATGTACTGTACGTTTTACTGTGTATATTCTCCACGGTGATGCTGAAGCTGTTAAGGTAGCCGTTAGGGATGGGACGATATGCAATATTATACTTTATCGTGATATAAATGCTGACGATAATCGCATCGTGGTGAATGTCCATTATCGTGATAATCATAAAAGTATATCATAATGTAAGTATGAATATTTTCACAAGTGACTTGACACAAGCTGTGTAGCTCACTTGTACAGTTCAATCAATACAATTGTATTGATTAATTAATGTATTTATTAGCCTGCATCTTTCCAGTGAATCACCACCGTGGCTGACGGCTCGGCTTGCCCATTGTGTTCCCCACATAAGAAAGATAAATCAAATGAGTTGAAATACTGGTTTCAAAACAAAAAGAGTCACCCAAAAAATATACAGTACATATGTGTCATGATAATTAAAATTATTATTTCTTCACTAAATTTAAGATGAAGTGATTCCAGTATGTTTTAGTGCCATTTTAAGAGAAATAATAAAATAATAAATAATCGTGATATTATCGTCTGCCGCAATTATTTTCGCCAGAATAATCGTGATATCATTTTTTCTTATCGTCCCATGCCTAGTAGCCATTTTCCATCTGCTGATACCTGATTGTACATATTCAATAACGGTAGGATAATGCACAATAGTGTATGCAGTGGATTCACCTGCTGTTAGAACTGATGACAATGTGTCCAGCAATTCATTATGTCTATACCTATCCATTAAACATACAGTTGGTTTGTTAAAGGTCAGCTAGAGGTTATTAAGACAGAAATGGTTGAACTACTGTACGTTTGGCGAATATGAGGGCTAATATAACTGCTAATTAATGTCACAGAAAAGTCTAAGGATATTACGGTATGTTAAAAATGTAAGAACTTCCAGGTAATGGGCAGTTAATTTTGCATAGCTCCTAAAAATATATACCATGTGAATGTTATTGTATTTCAAACTGAAATAAACTATACAGTAAATTACATACAGTATTTTACATTATACGTTAAATGTTTTCCCATCCAAATGAGCATTTGGAAAAAAAGACTCTCTTGCTAATGGCAATGCAATCAATACCCTTGATCTAGAGATCTGGCACCTTATCTACAAAGTCAGCGCACATACTGGTAAAGGCATTTTCCACTTACTGTAATTACATTATCAGTAGCACTTTGGTGATCTCACGTGCAGATTTAGAAGAGATGTGGCCACAACCTGATTTTAAAGCAAGAGTTTCTAATGTTATTACATAAAAAGATGTGTTTTCCTGCTGATGGAGTTTGAGCTTGCTTTAAAGGCAGGGTTAGTCAAAATGTCTCACTTGCTTACTTCAAGCTCAAATCCAAACAAACTCCCTCAGAAGCTCCGCCCCACACATTGAAACACATTGCGTAGCCAAGGGCATTGCTGTTGTGAATGGTGTTCTCCATTTTATGTTCCTATTTACAGAGCCAGGATCGTGTAGAAGTACCAGATTTCTGTGTCTGGCACACATTTCGTATGCTATAAGGTGATATTTGGTGAATTTGACAAAAAGTGCATTACCTTACAACTAGCTTTCAATAGCTGACTATAGCTTTAATACAGCGATTCAGTCATGACATTTTTGGCGACGGCAAGCTCTGACATTGTGAGACCTGTGGGCAGCTTGACATGCAATCACTGGAGCAGCGTTCCTACGATAAACAAGTGTCTTGGCGACCCCTGTCATGACTCAACCCAAGCCCAAGGTGTCTCAATGGTCTCTCTCTACCTCCCTCTCTCTCACTCTCTCTCTACCTCTCTCTCTTTAATAAAGGAGAAACACATTTGTGTTGTAATAGTATAATACAGGAGTGGCTCCAGTAAAGGTCTCTCTCTCTCTCTCTCTCTCTCTCTCTCTCTCTCTGCTCCCCCCTTTCCCCCTCCAGGCATAAGGGGTGACCAACAGCATCTATGGGGGAGGGGGGGGGGGATTAGCGGAGAGAAGGGGAAGAGAGAGGGAGGGGGGGAAGGTTGTCACACCCCAAATGTTTGAATTAATCTCTGACAAACGTGAGACCATTATTCAGATTAGCCCAGTGAAGAGACACCTCCACCATCGCTCACGGCAATGGTGGAAGGGTAGTAGGGGGTGGCAGGCGTATGGGGTGGGGGGGGTACAGCATTGATGAAGCCTTTTCTATTACGGCCACAAGCTGAGCCAAGGTGCAAGTGTGTGTGTATCTGTATGTATGTTTGTGTGTGTGTGTAGCGTTATGTGTGCGTGTGCGTGTGTACCTCAGGTGGAAAGCGGGGGGTGGGGGGGGGGGATTGTGAGGTGCATCCTGGGTAAATCCTCCTCAGGGAGCTCGGCGTGATGCGAGCAGGGCGTGGCCGACGCGGTCAGCTCTCCGTTACCAAGACACAGCTTCTGCAGTGCCTTCTCTCCCTTCTACATGTCAACAGTATTCATAGATGTGTTTATGTACATATATACATGTACATGTCTTTGTTTCATGTATTATTACACTTCAGTAGAGAATACACGTATCTCGGAAATGGTTGATTGCTTCAGAGGAACAGGCAGGAGAAATCTGGTCTAGTCTAGTCTAGTCTTGTCTGCTCTAGTCTGGTCTAGTCTAGTTTAGTCTGGTCTAGTCTAGTCTAGTCTAGTCTAGTCTGGTCTAGTCTAGGTTGGTCTGACCTAGTCTAGTGTAGTCTGGTCTAGTCTAGGCTGGTGTCTAGACTAAAGCCTATGACCCACGTCACGGATTGGAGCCTTTGAGTTGGCCTACTTCTAAGCGTTCTTGAAGAAGAACTACACGTACCTACCTAAGCCTAAATACTACCAATTGTTGTCCTTGTGAGTTGCTTTGGATAAAAGTGTCCTCTAAATATTTAAGTAGACAGAGTTGCTAGAAAGGTTTATGTTGGCGCTTAGCTAGCACGCTTTACTACCAGGCATACATTGTAGGTGTAGATTTTGGGGGAAATGAAGGGGATAAAATACATTATGCTCTGTTATGTGTATTTGTCCCCACAAATAACAAAAGAAATCTATGTTTTAATCGGTTATGGCCGGTTTTCCTTTAAATAAATAATGACATTTCCACTATAAATGGATGCTGAAAAGGACAAATTGTTGCATAAAATGTCAACAGAATGCAAGAAATGCTTATAATCCCCTGCTTAATATGTACCTGTCCCCCTTCCCCTCCCCAATGTTCTAACAAAATCTACACCGTGCTACCATGGTAGCAATATACTGTATGCAAGGTGATGAACACGACATCGAATATCTTCATCACTGAACCAACTACTGCATGTTACTGTAGTGGAGAAGTGTAGGTCCCCGTAACTACGCACATTGTGACGACCATTCTGTGCTTTCGTAATGGTTTTATTGCTGTGTGTGTGTGTGTGTGTGTGTGTGTGTGTGTGTGTGTGTGCGCGTGCGTGTGTGTGCGCGTGCACGGCTTGCGTGGGCATACGGCACCAGCAAGCGAGCCACAGCCAGTGCAGAGATACTGTATACATGATGATGAGAGACGCCGGTGGAGAACAGCCTCATCAAAGACCCACGGCTCTTCTCCGCTCTACATCAGAGCCACTAGCACCACAAAGGAGGTGACCAAATGACCCCCCCACACACACACACACACACCTCACACCTCACGGGAGGGCCACAGTACACCGTGCTGCTAAACACGTCATTCTGTCACTTGTCGCTGTCATGAGGTCGTGTTGAGGCTGAACAAAGAAGAGGTCAACAAAGTTCCATCCATTTTCTTTTTATACCAAAGATGTCGTTTAAACACTGCTGGGAAATACTTATCCACACCACAGGAACGTCCAATGCACGTCATACATACACCTTAAATGTGTGCTTGTAAGCTTGTACAAGTTGAGTACCCATGCTGTAAGGTGTGAAACCACACATAACATAATGAGATAGCAACAGGTATGTACATGCAGTCTGGTCACACAGACAGCTTTGCCCTCTAATGCTGATAGAAACACAGAAGGACAGGGATAATAAACACATACCTTCTACTCAAACATGCATCGTCTTCCACTGGAGGACGCATCCACGACGATTATAGACGACAGCGAAGGAGGAATTCAGTTGTCTCTCTTATACCCAGGAGAGGGGGTCTCCCGCTCTCCTGTCGTCTGCACGAGGGGATACACCCGCGGTACCCAATCCAACACCAAGCCTGTTTCCTTTTCCCTGCGTCTCCCCCGCTGGTTCCACATGCTGCGCGCTGACAGAAGCAGTGGGCTCTGCCGCGCGACAGAACACGTTTTCCCCCGAAGAGGGTGAGCCCTTGAGTCGTGTCATAGAAGGCTCGCTGCCGCCTCGGCTCTAAGCGAGGCTAATTCATTCTGGCTAGAGTATTTAAATGATTTACACGGTGATCAATATAGCCAACTAGTACGGGCTTATTTTGATCAACCCGAGACGATCAAATACAATCAGTACGAACCAAGGTGGTCGGGAACGGGGGGGGGGTCTCTGAGAGATAAATATAGAACAAGGGGCGCAGTGACAAATCAAGAGAGACACGGCTTGGTCGATGGGTATGGAGAAGGAGAAAGTGTGTGTGTGTGTGTGGGGGGGTTTCATGACCTTGTGTGCGCTGACGTCACCACCACATCCACCAGCCCCAACCCCCAAATTGATGCGGGGATTCCTGATGCTATTTTTAGCCTTTCGGCGCGGTGGAAAGTGGCGCGTGGGAGGGTGGAGTGGAGGAAGGGAGAGGGGAGGCGCGCTGGAGCTTCCCATGCGGCAACGCGTGCACAAACACACACACACACACACACAAAGAAAGAAAGACCCCCGTTGTGAAGGCTTTGAATCGTGACCAAGCAACCAGATAGAAAGACGGGCGCTACTGCTTTCAATCTGGTTGGTATTACTTTAGAATGCCCTTTGACTAACATTTATATGGCAGATCTCTGTGGTCTATTAATTGTATAAACTGAACTGAATCTCAGTCTAATTACTCAATCCTGTTTTTGCTTATACAATAATTGCATTGAACAGATAAAGGCCCTCTTGCTATGAGCTATGGCAATCGATAATATCATCATACTCCATTCGATGCTATGACATTTCATAACGTCTGTTCAGTTAAACCAATGCCTTTGGAAAGCGCCGCTCTGTGGGAGACATTATAAATGATCCCTATAATAACAGTTTATGTTCTGTTCTGTTATCATCCATAACCATATCCTCGTGAGGCTTACCGCGCATTAGGTCTAACTGTCTACCCTGTACGAGCAGGTCCACAGATTGAAATGCATAGGGATGTGCGAATGCCAGGCACATAGGGTGAGGTGGTCCATTATTCATCAGGAGTGCTATTCTTAGCTCGCGTGGCGTGGAGGGTTTCCGGGCGCGTGCTAGGCAGGTTTCCCCGCTGCCTGCAGGCCAGAAGAGCGGGGAGGGGGAAGAAGAGGCGTGGGGGGAGGGGGGGGGAGGCACGCCCACGCCACAGCAGGAAATGAACTGCCGGCGTCGTGCTGCTAGCTGTGTTATTCGATCCGGCAGGAAATCACAGGTGAATTAGCCTACAGTATCATTACCCGGGACAGAGCGCATGGCACGTAGACTGACTGACACGCTAGCGTTGTGTTGGCCACGTAGCAACCTACACTAGTATAGGCTAAACACATAAACAGACGTAGCATGAGTTCTTCCCCAACCCCGGTCAAGTTCAAGCATCCACGCCCACATATGGAATGGTGCGTGATGATGATCAGGAGATAGGCCTACAGCACAACAACACACAGCCCAGGGGGACAAGCAGTGGAACTCAATGTGGCACAAGTCTTATTCATATGTCCTACTGGGAATAGACAAACATTTATGTAAAATGCTGCAGACAAAAACTGTGATGCTGTTATATGCAATAACCCATAACGCATATAGATTTGAATAGAGGCGATTTAAATAAATACATTTTTAATGAAGGCTATTGTAGATGTCTCATCTGTGGTAGGTCCGAGTGTAATTTAGAAGGTTCACATTCTTCACGTTATATATTTCCCTCCAAGCATTCATTTTCACTTCACATTTATAAAGGTGAATCAAATTACACAACCTTGAATGAACGCTAACAAATTACCAAAAGTAGACCACACTCATAAAAGTGAACATTTGCAGTGATTACTTCAAAGAGCTTTTTTTACTTGATCTAACCCAAATCATTTACATATTTGCCTTTTCAATTGTGTAAATTAAAGCGTTCGGGTTCACCTAAAGTAAAATGAGGTATTGTTGGTCTAATGGAAATATCTACTTTACTTCAAGCAGTTTTCTTTCCTTCCAGTTCGAGTCACGTGACTATGACCTTTCAAAGTTAAGTTTCGTTTTGTCCCCTAACCCTAACCCTAACCCTAACACTAATTAGAGGGGGGTGGAGGATTCTCTGTGTCCTCTATAACACCGTTAGTTGGCGAACTAATCTCCAGGTTCTATTTTATTGTGATCCAGTGGTCATCCACATGTTTCTCCTTCTAGGAATGTTTCCTACTCTACTCCAGAGAGGATTTTGTTCCTTTCCCTGCATAAGTCCTACCAATCACTACCTACATGCAGCATCACATATATATTTTTTAAGATATCAAACTTGTTGTCTTGTCAGCAACCACATCTTATTAAATAGCCCATTTCCTTCTTATATTTAAATTGGTGTTTGTTTTTTTCTATATATAACTAAATGCCTTTTAATAGGTGTGCCAGCGCACAAATGGTATCATATTGCCACAAACCTATACACTTCCTCAATCACCTAACCCTAACCCTATGTTTAAACCTAACCCTTATTTAAAGAGAAATAAATACTTCATTCAAAGAGCAAACTTTGTGGTAAATAAAATTAAAAAAAGAGTTTATGATATTAAAATATTTACATTGGATGAAAAGTAAAAAAAGATATGGTTATATTACAAAAATTACTTTGACTTAAACTAATTTTATGATTTGATAAAAACTAAAGTAATTAGATGTAACAAGTTGACGCAATTATTTTACTTTGTTCCAAAGTATCACTTTTATCAGTGCACTTTACAATAAGAATACCCTTTAAAAGGATTTAGAAAATATTTAAAATTAGGTTATTAGGTTATAAACATTTTTATGAATCATTATTAAATGGTTATAAACAACTTATCTGTTTTCATGTGGGCCCACTATTTGGCAAGATCAAGTAACTGTTATCTATTATGATAAATCTCAGCTCTTGCTGTCAAGGAATATGGTTAAACAAATAGTTTACCCCCAGCAGTGTACTGAACTGATACTTGTGTTAAATAAATGTTTTATTCCTCATTGAGAGGAACACTGGGAATCATTATTTTACTGTATTACTGTGTACTGATAAGGAATCATCAGGCTTTCCAAATTTGTAAAACAAGCATACGGTGTATATTTGCAAAAAACCAGCCCACTTAGTTAAAACTCAGTAATAAAAAATAGCTTAGTTCTGATAATTATATAAAATTAAAAGTTTAGTTAAATAAATAAAAATGAAGTGAACTTATAAAAGATAATATTTAATGTTTTCCATGAATTCAACGTTTTGTTGATACATTTTTTGTTATGGTGAATATTATTCCGTACGAATGGACCTTTTATTAATGGCCGGTAACCCTGCAGAGGATTTCGTTTTGCTAGGCTAATGCTAGTCTATGTATTTATTAATGGATTCTGTCAAATGTTTATGTAACCATCATAAAGAAGTTGATAAAATTTACTTTAACTGTTTCAGCATTTGAAGTTGAATGTAGTCTAGACCTACTAGGCCTATTATATCTGATCAACATGTTTATAATTTTGTATAATTATGTTTTATGTAGCCAACGTTAGGCCTTCATAAATAACATAGCCTTGTCTATGATAAAGCCTAGACTAAAATGAATCAAACAAATAGATAAACAACATAGGCTACTGTTAGCAGTTAGCAGTAGCCTACTAGCATATTGCTATAGGCTAGCTACGATGACGTCTACCTTCCTTATTGAGTTCATTAACATATAACATATATAACATATGGCCTACCAATATACAACAGTTTTACTGGAAACATTTTGAGTTTTGTAGGATACTAACTTGTTTTTGTTTGGTGCAATTAAAGAGGCTGTCCTTATTTCTGTTGTTTTACTAAGAAATTATAAATGTTAAGATAGAACTACACCAAGGTGTGGACTAGCGACTGGGTGTCTTCTAGCCTAATTACCATTTCTGTCCCCGCGATTGTGCTCATAAATAAACTCATGAATAAATGTCATAAATTTGAGATGCTAAAAAACATCAATATGGATAGGTGGAATACACTCAGTGAACAGCAGATACTAAGGATGTTAGCTAATTGACAAAGTAAGCTAATTGCCCAATCTGAGCCTAAGCAGCACAGCTACACAGGCACACTATTTGTCAAGGAACAGTTCACCATTGTCCCTATTAATCTAACGTGTTATAACAGTTTGATAATTATTTATAAACAGTTTATAACCTAATTATGAATTAATTATAAACCACTCTATAAACCACACTTATATGGGTAGTTTTATTTTAAAGTGGTATCAATAAGGAGAGATAAAATACATTTGATCTATGTAGAAAGTAAAACAGAGATAAGAAAGTAAGCAGGCCTCGGGGGGGTTGTTGTCTGCCTGATGGTGGGTGCTTAGATACCTTCAGGATTGATGGGAGCGGCGATATGCATGGCAGGGGGTGGCGATAGCTCTTCTCTGGTGCCTAAAGGAAGAAGAAAAGGATAAGATGATACCAGGGCCTGCTGGACCTGTCGGTCTCTCCCTCCCTGCTATATGCAGTCAGTAGTGGGGTGGTTGGGTCTTCTCCTGGAAGGCCACAGCTACTATTCACAGTGGAGGATTAGCTTTAGAGTCTCCTCTCTAGCAGTGTCCACAAGGTGTAAAGAGCCTGTCTGTGTCTCTTGTCTGTCTGTCTCTCTATTTTCTGTCTGTCTGTCTGTCTGCCTCTGCGTCTGCCTGCCTGTCTACCTCTCTCTCTCTCTCTGCCCCTCTATCTCTCTATTTTCTGTCTGTCTGTCCCATGTATGCATGCATATTATTACAACCTGCCAGGCCAGCCTGTGTGTTTATTAAGACAATTAAAATATAGATTATATATTTACAATGTGATGTATCTCCTGCTGCTGAAGTGTAATGGGGTTCCTTTCTGCTCACTGAGGCAAATAAATACATATATTTATAAATAGTGTAAACAGCAGCCTAACACAGATTGGCGTATATAATTTCTGACTAAAACAATCTCAAACCTTCTCTCATAAATAAATGTTTTGCTGCTATGTATGCCCCACTGAAGTTATACAATAATGATTCCACCTGCTGAAGATTAATATTTATCGCCATCGCAGTTGTGATGTGTATAATGATGTGTATAATATATGTAATCTATCTGTGTCACCATGGGAACATGCCGTAGAGCAGGGATACCTTGGACAGATAAGGTAGGCTGATATCTGGCCACATGGTACCGTACACACACGCTGTTTGGTTTCCGGCCCATTCACTCCTGGCGTTAACGTGCATCTCGGCTGGCACTATAAAGTGGACATCTTCTGTCTGTTTACTGTTAAGTCAGTGGTTCTCACACTTGTTTGGTTTATGTACCCCCAAACCCAAGTACCCTCCTTTTGCATTACTACAATCCTTTTTGTTTTTTCAAGACAGAAAATACAGGATTTGGTCTAAAGTGGAGTTTTGACTTGTGTGACAGGTGTAACCAGATCCAATATTAATTTAGTGAATATGGATCTGGCAATGCTCCATTGGGAAGTGTTGACAATCATTGCCCCCTACTGGGCGTAGACCTCTGGTTAATCTAGAAACTATTGGACATCCTTTAACCAATCGGAGTTGCTACAACTGTTTAGATCACCTCATCTAGCTCTACCACCATGTAGAAACACACTTGACTTCAACATCATCTCACTAACCCATGATTGGAGCGCCAGCAGGGTGGCTATGAAAACAGGAGCGAGCGCAATTGTCGGGCAGAGCCAGGCAGGTATGTCAAGTATAACATAAGTTTACTGTAAACAATGTGTTCTGCAGTTCTGTCCAAGAGAAAGCTCAGAATGTCGTCATTGTCTATTCATGGGTTTAAATAGGAGAGGACATTAAGGTACCTTCGTTTTTGCTTCTGCGAGACTTCTTGTAGCTACATCATCACTACTGTTTAGTACTGTAGGTCAAATGGGAACTCCAGGGCTGCAGCCCTAAAGCAGCTGCAGGTTTAATTTCCACTTCATTTAATTCTTCACATTATTAGTAAAACACATCTTGTTGCCGTGGCGAGACATTATGGGGACTGTGTCAGCATTGATGTGATAGCTGGCAGTGCACCGTACCTCTCCTCCAGCCTGGTGGTGAGTGATGGAGAGGAGTTCATGCGGGCGGCAGACAGAGCTGCATCTCCATCTGGTTCCTCCCCGGGGGAGCTGCCACTCTTTTAAATGTGTCACTTTATTGTTCTGATCTCCGCCGCTCCTCTCGGGATACCAACATGATTTCACACAACATTAAGTGGATGGGATCTCTGGGGGGGGGGGTCTGGCCTAATTACACCCCATGCCCCTCGGCCTTGGCTTTGTCGACGACTTTCACCGAGTGTGAAGGACGAAAGGAATATTCCTCACATCGTAATCCGCCTAACTTTGGGCGAGGAAGGATTAGTCTAGCTTTTGTCTGTGAAGTCTCCCTAACTCTCTCTCTCTCTCTCTCTCACTCTCTCTGCCCCTCTCTCTCTCTCTCTCGCTCTCTCTCTCTCTCTCTCTCTCTGCCCCTCTCTCTCTCTCGCTCTCTCTCTCTCTCTTTCTCTCTCCCTCTCTCTGTCTCTCTGTCTCTCTCTCTCTCCGTCTCTCTTTCTCTCTGTCTCTCTCTCTCTCTG
>JAODUH010043695.1:6263-20147 GCA_027564835.1 Typhlichthys subterraneus | reverse complement strand
ATAGGTTTTTGTTTACCTGGCTACGGGTAACGGGTGTGTTCAAAGCCGCTGACAGGAGGGGGCCGTGAGCTGACTGCAAGATGGCAGCAAACTGACGGGCTTGTCTTCCAGAAGGGGGCAAAACCCCTAGACTGTGAAGCCTTAGCAGGCAGCGAGCACAGTTCATTGTAGAGCCATAACATGAACCTTTGGAGGATAACAGCGCCAGAGTGAGACACAACAGTAACCAAAACATTCCCACAAGTATAATAGTGTCCATGTCAAAGATACATTGTGCATTGCATCATGTCATTGTATGCCCAGTTGCCCACAGACTATATCTCACACTATCAAAACAGCATCACAACCAGTAGACAACCACATTTGCCAGTGTAGAGCAAATCATGTAACAACTGCTGAAGCCAACCCTCAAATGTATTACCCTATTGTTATTGACGCGACCTAAGCAAAAACACCTTATACTTACGATTATGTATGTTAATATAGTATCGCGTCTCCTTCAAATGTATCTCTCCATGGGCACCTCCATGTTGGATAGAACGTTCTGGTTCACCACATTCACCTTCCCCCTAAGAACGGAAACACATGCGCAAACAACGTTCCGCTGTCATTTCCAGAAGACGCGTACATGTACTTCACATCTCTACCAAACGGGGGCGAGAAATGCCCGGAAAACAAATACTTTTCACTATCTTTTTTTATATTTATGACAGGGGGTGTAACTGTTACAACTCCGAAAAAAATATGTACAAGTTTCAGTTTGCAAAGGTCCGAACAGCTGTCGTCACACAACAGACGCGTCCTTTACAGAAGAAATTCAACCCGTGCCGAATTCGTGCCCCGTTATCAGAGTGTTGGAGCGCGTTGAAGACTCAATTGTCTGGCAGAAGCATGCGCTTTGCCGTGCCTGCTTGAGAGCAAGCAAAACCTAAAAAGCGTGACTTCTGACAAGCAGCGCCGAGCATGGAAAATACACCTCAACACAAACTCACCTTCTACAGATATTAAAGCCTTATAGACACTGGACCATGGATGGCTCCACGAACAGTTTGGGTAAGCAAAGCAAGAACACATTTTTATTAAAACTTTAACCAACCCTCTCCGTCTTAGATTGTAGTGGTGTGGCTGTCACTGTAAATTTTCAAACTGTAGCCAAAATAGAAAATGCTTCAGATAAGATTCAAGAAGATTCAAAACAACACCGTTGTTATTACGTAGTTTTGTAATAGTACGGTAAATGCTTCTTTGCAGACAGTAGCTTAGTCATGTGAGAAAGCTGCGTGTGTTTTTGTGTCCTAACTTTTAAAAACAAGCTTCAGTTGAAATTACTTGTGACACAATAGGCTGTCTGCCACGCCTGTAATATCGTCTGTAATACAGTCTGGCTCCTGTTAGGATTTTGTTGTGAGTAAATATTGGCAGTTTAGCCTAGTTTTATATGGAACAAGTCTGCTTTTTAAAAAGGTATGCCATTATAGTCCATGCCAAATGGTCAGGGCTAGTTTGAGAGAGCACAGGCTCACATTAAATGTCTGTTTAAATTGATTAAATAATAATAATTAAGACAATATCAGCATTACATCTAAGAACAATTCCTCTCACATGTAATTTAATTTAACACTCACAGGATTCACAAATAATAAGTTTATCCCCCTCACCAGTGCTATTACAGTATTACACATACACATCACAGAGACGAGGGTCACTTCTCATAGGACAGTGCAGTAGTTGGAAAACCCTTTTCATGTGTTGTTTGGGTTCAAACGCCACCCTTGGGCCTTCTTCTCTGTCACTTTCTTCGAAGTCCTGTGATTTGATTGTATTGTGTTAACCTAAGTAACATTTATCCACCACTTCCATTTGCTGCCATGTTTCTATATCCATAGGCAATCATTCCATATATATATATATATATATATACACTGTGTAGAGTGTGGCCAGGTTCATCCTGCACACTGCAGAAAGGGTTTGGAGGAGGTTGCTGAGCTGGCCAGCAAGGTACCAGTACTGTCCTCTTGGCCAGACAACAGCTCCTGTGGGTGTGTGGTGCTTTGGCCTTGTAGGGCTGCACAGTTACGGCAGAAAGATAATTGATTGTCCTTGATATTGCTGCTAATGATTAGAATTAACAATTTAATTATACAGTATAGCAGGCAAAGACAAAAATACAAGTAAGTGGTATTGGACTTAAGAAGACAGTACAGTGTTTGTGTCGCAGACGCAACAGCTTGGTTAGCTTGGTTATAGCCTTGGTTATTATACCCTTCAAACACTAGCTGCACTAATTAAACCCTTTTTAGATTGTGGTCAAAATTGTAATCTCTTTTTATACGATTAGCTTAATTGTGCAGCAGGTCCTGCTCAGGAATATATTTAAGGCCATTATGGTGAAGCTGCCATACATTAGTCAGTATTGCCGCTCTAATATAATGTTTTCTCAATATACAATGGAGCAAAAGCTATTTCTCCAAAATATTTCCAAATAATGGCAAAACGTTTATTGCAGAACAGGCTAGGTCTGTTAGTCATACCTTTCTTAGGGATAGGCCTAAATCTCTCTCTCTCTCTCTCTCTCTCTCTCTTCATGCTTTGTCTTGTCCAGGCCAATAGTACTATACATTCTATAATGGTATTAAGCATGTTGTATTACTGTTTAATTAATAATAACAATTATTTTAACAGTACCACAAGTGATATAGGCGTGAAGCTGATCTGCAGGCTGGCTTCTGTAGGCTGTCTCAATAAGCCATGAAGAAATACATTTGAGCTCATCTAACAGGATGTGCATAGTATTTCAAACAGCAAGATCCCCAATTTTGGATTTTGGTTCTACATACAAAGAGCTAAACGAGGCATGGTTTATTACACATGCTACAAACCAAACCGCAAGCCTCTCTCCTATCTGACTCACTACACAATGAGCTCATCTTACTCCTAAGGCTTGTTTGCATGCACATCCAGGAGAGTGCATCTCGGTGTCTTGTTGTGTGTTGCGGAGCCAGAAAGGAGTTGCATAATGCTTTGCACTGATTCGGCCAGACATGACAATCAAGTCACTGACAGTGTTTTGACCCTGTGCCTCTCTCTGCAGAGGCTGCGCCGGGGCTATCTTGATTGCAAGTGTAGCCATAATTTGTCTGAGCTTTTGTTTGGTTATTCTTAGACATGTTTATCGTCATACGCACGTGTTTAGCAAGTTGGGGGATAACTGGAGAGGCTTCTGTTGCTCTGAGAGATGAGAGATTAAGTGACATAGATTTCACCCTGGTCACTATAGGGCTGGCACCGATACGATACTAAGATTGGAAATTGGACTGGTTCTGACTTAAATAGCTTGATCGGTATCGGTGACAATTGGACAGATGTAACCGATCCATGGGGCTGATCAAATTAAATTAATTTACACGCATAGGTCTACTGTCAAGCATTAGCATTGTCTAACCTACCCAGGCCACACTAACAGCAGCAGGTCTCTAAAATGCATTTACGTCCTAAAATAAAGACTGTCATTTACTTTGCGACTTAACATAATTCTTAATTTAACACTGGAATCGGATCAGTACTCGGTATCGGGACTGGAATAAACTGGATCGTGCGGTCCCTAGTCACAGACATCACCTAGTATTTAAGCAAATATGACAAATGCAATAAAACTGATAGCAACAGGAAATAAATGTACAAAATAGGTGGTAACGCAGACTGATGTGCTAGTGAAAACATTTGAATGTGTGACGCCTATGAAACTCAGCCCCCTCCACTGTTAGAATTGGGTGGCGGGGGCTTTAAGTGAGTTCAATCCACATCTGCCCCGCAATCACACTTATTCCTCTGTTCTCCCCGGTGAATCTCCTCGCATCTGCGTCACGCTGTGTGTGTGTGTGTGTGTGTGTGTGTGTGCGTGTGTGTGTGCGTGCGTGCGCACATGAAAACCGTTCCCAGTGCTCGCTGCAGCCTTGCAGGCTCAACGCGTTTCTGCTTCAGCCTGTGACGGCTTCAGAGACAGGTCTTCGCTCACCTAGATGCGGGGGCGAACAGGGTGTAGACCACAGCTCTACAGGATGTTCTGCCGTGGCCTAGCGTCACGCGGAATTGGTTGCGGGGGGAGATACGGGAACCAATCGCGACGTGCTACGGGCCGTAGGATGTTGCTGCAGCAGGCCAAGGCTGGGAATTGAGTAACATTAAGAGAGAGAGTCAGATAGATAGATATATATATATATATAGAGAGAGAGAGAGTGTGAGAGAGAGAGAGAGAGAGAGAGAGAGAGAGAGAGAGAGAGAGAGAGAGAGAGAGAGTGGGTGGAGGTAGTCAGAATAAGCCGTATGTTTAGCTGCCATCTATCACTGCTGTCTGTTATGTTATTAGTGTGGTAGGTGATTGGACGTAATTATCGTTTCATTTTAAGTTGTGGAAATGATTCGCCTCCTAGACAGCTCAGGAAATTAGGACTCTGCAAACAGGTGATAAACAAGGACTTCAGTTTATTGCTAGCAGCTGATTGAAATAGCACAACGGATTAACAACAGATTGAGATAAAACGCAGCATGGGGAGCCAACTTCTCTATAATAAACTACTGCTGCTTCCAATCGTACTGCTTCGCTCAGGCCAAACACAGCCAAAGGCTGGATTTCACAGAGTCAGTGTGCTTTGCCAATGTAAGTAAAAGGACGTGCACGCCACTGCACGGAGGCCTAACAAAAGAGTCTGTTTGCTCGGGCCAGGGCTACGCAGCTCGCAGGCTCTGCCCACGAGACCCGGAGTGACCCGGCAAAAGTGGAAATGACACAGAGACACTGTGCACTCGACTCTGGCAACAGAACAGTCTTCTCTCTCCTCTGGAGAGCGTGGCATTCTTGTGGCATCTCGCTCTCGAATTCCAGTTTCCTCACACGGCCCTTTCGTTGCTCCAGTGACAAGTGACTCACCGACGAAATATGTGATGTGATCAAAGTGATTCACTTCCTGTGGTGAGAAAACAGTAGTCCAACATGAGCTCTGGATTGATGCAGTTTTAAAGTGTGCCACCGTCATTCAACCAGAGCTGACTTGTGTTGGTGCTGCGAAATGACGGCCCCGTGCCTTTATGTTGAACACACACAAAACAGTGAAACAAGATAGGCTCATGCACAGAGAGGGAATGGGGAATGTAGGTGTGTTTGTGCATGTGCATGTCTTTGTGTGAAAGGTGATCGTGCCAGTAGCTCTCGGCATAATAACGTAATGGCACCCTTGAGTTGTGTTGTGTTGGTCGGTGTATGCACCTGTACACAGTGCTTGCGTGTGTCTTTGTTTTAAGGTTCGTTGCAAACCGGCTTTGTGACCGTACAGACTGAACGGTGAAAGGGATTTTTCGTAAACAGCATCAAGTTTATTGGTGAATTTCACCACCGAGGACAAACCAATAATCGTTCCTCTTTCTTAGTCACACCAAACATCTGGTGAAAGACGAAGAATACTGTCCCGTAAATGGTTCCTGCAGATTTTACACTGTAAACTCCTTGATAGGTGTTTTGTTTTGTTTTGTAGTGTGAAAGGGTCCTTAATGGCTAAATTCTGAATGGCTTTTTCACCTAACACCTAAACTCCCCCGATCTTTATAGGGAGACAGTGCCAAATTGGTGACACCACACTTTGCCCTTCAAAATTGCTTCGCCAGATCTGTTTTTGGCACAGGGTTACACTTCGATCCCTGTATTCAGCAGGTGGTATTTTAGATTATTATATTTTTCTTATATTATTTCTTCTTTAATTTTAGATAGACCAAATGAGTGTTTTATGGTATGGTTTAATGTTCATAATGCTTAAATAAAATGGAGCTGTCATGCAATTGCTTTATGGATTTCTGACATTTAATTCTAGCTTATGATTCCCCATTAATTATTTAGTCAAAGCAACATTTTGAGATATTGTAGCTAAGGAACGTGATCACGGCATTGCCGCGCACTACTGAACTGCAAACAGTGCATTAGCTATTGAACACTTAATGTCTTTGTGTGTTATGCAACTGACTCCTTGTATTGGAGGAGGAACCAGAGCAAACACAATCCATTGCTCCAGTTTAGTGTATTATCTCATACCTGCCACTTTACGCTCTGTGCTCAGATCAGCTGAGTACACGGCACGTACCATCCCAGCCCTCCCACACCGGGAGCATGCCACTGACGCAGATGCCATCTACCCAGTGCTTCCTGTTTTCAGTACGCGCTGTTAGTTATCCCTTCTCCCCCCTTGGCTTGTCATCCCCACATAACAAGGAAGTTAATTGTCGCTGCGAGGGGGAAGACATTGTTCCTCTACTAATGCTCATTGGTCAGGTGTTCCTTGCAGCCCTCCTCACACACAACGCCGCACAGCATTATAGTTTTACGAGGGTAAAGTCCCAGATGTTGCATGTTTATCTTATCGATCAATTTCATGGGAGCCACCCAGCTACAGTTCAACCACAATAACTTGGTTCCCATCCAGACTACAGTAGTGGTATATATGCACTATAAATCTGCCTTGGTTGAGAAATTGGGAAGATTAAAGCACTTCCTCCCCCCCCACACATACACGCACACCTACACACACACACACACACACACACACACACACACACACCAGGATGTATTGTAAATCACCCAAATGCTGAATCCTGAGAAAACATCAACGAAGAGAGGAAGTGGCTGTATCTGGAGGACGGAGGGCCTCTCGCATACGGTGGACCCTGAAAACAACAATGTGCCCATCCGAAACATTAACTCTCTTGGCCGAGAACTAAACGCATTTCTTCTGTAGATGTTCCGTGGGGAATGTGTTTATTTATTAGAGATGGAGAGTCTTTGATGCACCTCGCTGAGTGATGAAGTCTGACTTTTCCATCACAAAAAGCAGCCAGGAAGCCCATAATGGAGCCATTAGTGGAATCTGGCAATGAGCTTCTAGCATGTGTTTCTGCTTTTCATAAACTTTTCTCCTCTTTCCAGAGGCCTCGCAACAAAACCAAAACAATAATAATAAGAAGAAGAACATCATGTTTTGTTTGTTTGTCAGGTTATGTTTTCCAGAAGGTCTGGGATGTGCTTTATGTCTGCAGTGCACGGTTAATGATGGATGGGGTGGAGACTGAGGCAAAAATACATCAGAAGATTGGAAACATAGGCTCATATAGGAATATAGGTTAATATATTATTTATTTATGATATTTTACAAAGCAGGTTTTTGATAGTGAGCATGGTACTGTAAAAACAAGTTTACTCCTTGCTAGATTTCCATCCTGTGGGCAACAATGACCCTCATTTGTCAACATTGTTTACCACCAAATGCATTCGGCTTCATCTTTGTCATAGCTTCAAGATCATAGACACGTCTGGTAGTCACAGACAGACCTGCACTAACCTTAGTAATCCTTAGTTTGTAGATATCATTCTTCTCATTGCTCCTATCAAGGAAGAGAATAATGATATTGCCGCATGCATTGTGCAGACACATCTGTGAATAAGGGGTCTGGGTGCATGAGGAGCTGTATAAAATAACAAATACACATTTGCAAACACTATTACACTTTATAACATTATAACAGAAAAAAATACACACACACACACACACACAAGCAACTGAATAAAATATCCTCTTTAAGATGAACGACCAGTAGTGAATCATTGCACGGTTCACACAGTTGTCATGCGTGTGGGTGTGATGTCACGTCAGACGTGGTGGTGAAGTGCAGCAGCGGCTTCTATTTGCTACGTCGGCTTTTTTGGGTGTCTGCGCTTTCTTATTTCTACCTACTCAGCTACTTCTCCTCTCACCGTCATTGGAAAACCCCAACGACTGTTTATTACCCTTCTCACACGGGACACTTCCTCTCTCTCTGAGATGGCTAAAGGCCCAGAGGTTGCCGTGGCGACCAGAGACCGGACCGACCACGCTGCGTAAAATCCAGTCCTGGACAGATTTTTGACATTCAAATGGGACAGTGGTTTGCATCTATGACGATATGCTCCTGTGAACAAAGAGATGTTGTCATAGAGCTATCAGTCAGTCAGTCGGTCAGTCGGTCAGTCCGTCAGTCGGTCATGTTCTGAACCTAGCTGATAGTGTTTGTTTTAGTTTTTCATCGCTGAAAACGTGACAGCCCATGGAGGCAATGCCAGCTAACCATAGCAACTAAGACTTGTATACTTACAATCAGGTAGGGCGTGGATATTTCTCCCTGGTTGTTACTCAGACATCGCATAAATACCGCCCCTTCACTCCCTGATTAGCTATTTCTGCTTTGTTGTTACGAAATGATCAGATGATTGGTTTACTTTAGATGATTGGTCAACTCATGGTGTATCCACTGGATACACCATCTGTTGTCCGTCAGCTACTCAGATCTACATCGATTTTAAACAAGTTTCATGTTGAAAATGTAATGTATGTGTATGGGTGTAGATCCTCTTTCACTTGTCCACCGATGTTTCTGGTTGAAAGTCAAAT
Organism: Typhlichthys subterraneus; assembly: GCA_027564835.1. Taxonomy (NCBI): domain Eukaryota; kingdom Metazoa; phylum Chordata; class Actinopteri; order Percopsiformes; family Amblyopsidae; genus Typhlichthys; species Typhlichthys subterraneus. The sequence goes on along the minus strand of JAODUH010043695.1, from coordinate 11,682 downwards.
GTAAAACCCAGCCTGTCCTCGATTTGTGTTTGTAACCGGTGGTACAGAAACAATGTGTTGGTTTGAATCTCAGAGAGTGGCGGACACTATACCATTCTCCTTGCCTGTATGCTTACATTCGTGCACATCTATAATGCAATTGAGGAGAGTGTAACTTTAAATTCCATGGATGTAGTTGCTTAAAATAAGTGTGTAATTTCAGGTTGCGGGTGCAGTGAGTTGTTAACTGTCCAGTAGGTTTGTGTTGAACAGTCCCACAGAGGAGTATCCTATCCCTCACTTATTTCGGTGTGGTCTAAGATGCAGGAGCTACTTGCGCATGTTAACGGTTTTACCCGCTTCACTGTGATGTAAAAACAGCACTGCAAATGCCTGAGTAAGAATGCAGTGGCCGAGCAATGGCGAGAAATTGCGCGTGCGGAAAAAGAAGCCGTGCTAAATGACTTCGGGGGCGTGAAAGGATCTGCTCGACACATGGCATGAACAGCTTTCTTCCATCCAGTGACATGGACACAGTGATTAAGTCCAGTGACACAACTGTGAGAATTCATCCAGTTAACACCCAACCCCCCAAACCGACAACACACACACACATTCTTATTAGAATAATTGCTTACGGTCCAAGCCTGCTAATGGAGAATTAAGCACCACACACACAAGCACAGGTCTTGAGGCCTTTCAATACACCGATTCAGTCCTTGGTAATCCTTTGCTAAAAGGTTGGCACTCAGACACATAGCAAAAACCCCTACACACAAGAGAACACAATGGAAAATGCAATGCCAAATGCTTTTTGTGGTCCCTGCAGTTGCCTACCAAGTTATTCCATACGTGCAGCAGGTAGGTCTGTTATTGTCTGTTGTTGACAGTCTAAGTAGCTATGAATGGGTTGAACCTCTCAGTTAATCTCGCCTCGTGAGACCTTGTTTGACTTTGCTGCGAGAATCGGCCTGGAGAGCTCGAAATCGTTGCACTTGAGTCGAACCACTGTGACCTCTGACCAATCAGCGTCTTACCACCACCTGCGGGTGTAGTTTAGGCTCTGGTTTACGTGTCAAGTGACATTAATAGACAATCACCATCAGTTCATCCAATCACCTGTCATGTATTTTACATGCAAGTGCATGCCCTTTTCTAAATGGTTCCATGTGGACAGCGTCCCAGATGTTTGTGTGTAACAAGGCAGCTGGACAGATGTTTGTGTGTAACAAAACATGTCGTGTGTCAGCCAGGTAAAGGTGGAGGTGTGTAACAAACCATCTGGTCTTTCAGGTAACGGTGTGGGTGTGTAACAAACCATCTGGCCTGTCAGGTAACGGTGTGTGTGTGTGTGTAATAAACCGCATCAGGTAACGTTGTGGGTGTGTAACAAACCATCTGGCCTGTCAGGGAACGGTGTGTGTGTGTAATAAACCGCATCAGGTAACGTTGTGGGTGTGTAACAAACCATCTGGCCTGTCAGGTAACGGTGTGGGTGTGTAACAAACCATCTGGCCTGTCAGGTAACGGTGTGGGTGTGTAACAAACTGCGTCAGGTAACGGTGGTCTCTCTCCACAGACGAGGGCTCAGCAGACAGCAGCACAGAGTTCATGGAGCGCACGTCCCTGCTGGAGGTACGTCTGCAGGCGCAGGAGGACGAGATAACGCTGCTGAAGGCGTCGCTGGCGGACGCGCTACGCAGACTCCGCCTCCACGACCAGATCCTCCCAATGCTGAGGGAGCAGCTCATCGCAGGTGGGCCCCTCCCTCGCTGTGACCCATGAAGTGGTCTCTTACAGCCACGAGGCAGCACGGTCATCTTGTGGCAGCCTTACGGTTCATGTCACACAGTGGACGACGATGGAGAGAAACTATATTAGTAGACAATAATGATATTCAGGATTATAGTGATAGTGCCATCATCATTTACTCTCGAAAATGTATCTAATATATGAACTTCAAGTTCATATGAATAATATCCAAGTTCATATGAGTAATGATTATTAATATGAATCATTAAATGTAGTGATTATACACATACAGTTGGAGGTTCAATGCCCAAGGAGGTTAAGAACAGTAGTACTATTTTGTATTGATTTTGGCATGTTGACAATAGGATTCATGTAAATTGTTCTGCTTAATGGAACCACAGTACTTAGCAGTGTATTTAGTGGTGTACTTAACTTAGCAGTGCCATGAACATAAGTATTGATACCAGATTTGAGGATTCCTGTGAGATGTGCGGCTGAACGGAGCTACAGTGCTTAGTATCGTAGTGGACGTTATGTTGTGTTGATACCAGACTTAAGAGGATTCCTGTGAGATGTTCTGCTGAACGGAGCTACACTGCTTAGTATCGTAGTGGATGTTATGTTGTGTTGATACCAGACTTAAGAGGATTCCTGCCAGCTTTAAAGCATCACTGTCCTCTCCCAGTGAACCCTGCAGCAGCGCGGGTGTTGAACCAGCCGTTCTGCTCAGAGAGCTACACTAGCAGACGCAGGCTGTCGTCCAGCTCAATGCCCGATGGACTCCGCCACCCTGCCGCCAGGTGTGTCATCATACACACACATATGTGCACACACGTGCACACACGCGCGCACACGCACACGCACACACACACACACACACACAGGACTGATATCGATGTTGTGACAGAGAAGTGATATTGACTCCACAGGCTGTCGTTGACACCCATAAGCTAAGATATAATGTCATTCTCACTTTAAATATACAACACAGCGTTATTACTAGAGACATTTTATTGTGGAAATTCAAACATATTTAATGTTGAAATCATCTCCATGTTACATTTGCCACATAATAATACTAATACTACTAATAATAATAATACATTTTATTTGTGACGCACTTTAAATGAAAAGAAATCCCAAAGTGCTACATGACCAATACATTTAAAATACCAATACAAAAAACACAAATGAAATGGTATCAACCAAAAGCTTTATTAAATAGGTGGGTTTTGAGGCCACATTTTAAAAGCATCTGTGGTGGCCTAAGGTGGTCAGGCAGAGCGTTCCACAGACTGGGAGCAGCCATATACCATATAGCGCTATTACTGATTGTTTCTAGGTGAGGATTGAGCTTTTGAGGTCATAGCACGCAAAAACTGGAATACTCTATCCACACGGTTTTAGGTTTGCCGATTTTGTTGACTCTCTTAAAAGGCAGCTAAAGACACACTTTTTTAAACAGGCAGTATGGCCAATATGTTCGTTCATTGTCCGCACACCTACGTATGTCTTTCTCTCATGTGTTTTATGGAGGATTATTGTGTATTCTACCTTCTCGATTGTGTATTTATTGTATACTATGAAGCCCGTGGGTGAGTGATGCGTGCCATATGAATACATGTAATGATAGTTTATAAACGCATGTGTGTTTGTTGCCACCCTACCATGTTAAGCATCTCTAGCAAAGTGTCAAACAGCGCAGCGGGCAATCAGAACGGCACAGCGGGGGACGACGCGCGTCCCGGACCCCCCACGCTGGACGCGTGTACCCAGACGGAGCCGTGCCCCGCCCCGGACACCAGGGGCCCCGCCCCGGCTTTGACCCGAGCGCTGCAGAGCCTCCAGCTGGAGGACGTGCGCCCCGAGGCCGACGGGCCCCGCGCCCCCCTCCACCGGCTCCCGGGGCTGGAGCTGGAGGAGGACGGCCAGGAGGCAGAGGAGGAGGAGGCGGGGGGAGGGGAGCGGGATAAGGAGCACGGCTGGATGTCCGCGGTGGATGAGGAGCACGTCCGGCCCGCGCTGCTCAAGAGCCTCCAGAAGGGGGACTCCACTGGCTCCCTGGGGGAGGAGGTCCTGCCTTCCCCGGCCCCTTCCCCCCGCCCTGGGCCTCAGTCCCCCATCCTGCAAGAGAAGACGGCGCTGTGCGTGACAACACCCTGCCCCTTTTCCCCCCCACCACCCCTGTATCACCTATCACCTGACTGCATGGCTTTTCTCCAACCAATCAGATTGAACTAATCCTGAATTGTGTCACTGCAAACCCCAGCGTCTCTTTAACCCGTTGTGTGTAAAAGTGGATGTCGTACGCATTCGAACCAGAACAAGCGAAACAACAGGCCACGAGCTATAGCTAGCTAGCTATAGCTCGGGATGGGGGGGATGGGGGTGGGGGCTAACTGACGCGTCCCGAGGCGAAGTTAAGCCAGTGGAAAATGTGATATGATGGCAATGGAGTGCGGCAGCGCGCACCTGCGTTATACAATAGCACTGGGGTGGAGAGGCTGCATGGGAATGCAGATTTCTCACATTAACACCTCCTTTATGCACCATTCAGGGATGGTGGAACGGCCCGGGCCCATCCAAACGGTGCATGTCAGGGTGGATATCTGCCAAATGGACATCCCACTCGGTTGGAACAGCCTTTAACAAGTCTTAAACATTCGTACTTAGCCATTGTAGTAGGTGGCATCGCAGACAGCTTGCACATTCCGCAGGGCGTAATCGAATCTCCCGTCCAGCTGGGTTTGGCAGAGACACAAGATGGGGCGTCTCACTGGACCTGATTGTCCGCAGCGATTCCACACTAACCCTGATGATTTGACACCTCGTCAACTAACACCTTCTTCTTCCACGACTAAATCAAGGGTTGACGTCGTGGCGACCCGACCGGGGGTGGGGGGGTTTTGTTGTTTGAGGCGTTCTGCCTGAGGCGACGTGTCGAAACTGATCCTCAGCGAACCACAGCACACCGCCGCTTTGCACGCCTTCCCTTCTCCACTTCCTCGTTGTGGGTACATGTTCTGGTCTATTGATAACGTGTGTGTGTGTGTGTGTGTGTGTGTGTGTGTGTGTGTGTGATTGTGTGTAGGCTTTTTGCCCAGCTCTCCCATGCCCCTCCATGGATACCAGCGGTACTGGAAAGTATACATAAGACGCCTTAGTGATATGGACTTTACATCATGATGGGTGGGGGGGTGCAGGTGTGTGTGTGTGTGTGTGGGGGGATTCAGCTGCTCAGTTTCAGTTCCTCAGAAGAGGACAGACACGTTGTACTTTTCACATGACTGGTTCCAGTCCAGAGGCATCGTTCTCCAGGAAGCTGGTCGGGCTACACAGGAAACACAATGGGAATGTTTGTGTTCGCATGCTGGCAGTCCTGGGCTGGGGTTGCACGCACACGCACGCGCACACACACGCACACACACACACACGGGTACTCGCGCATGTTCGCACACGTCAGCCACGTGCATTCGCCGAAGTTTTTTTTTTTCTTCTTCTTCTTCTCTCCTTTTGCTGGCAGAGTTCGCAGGAACAGCGAGAAGCTGGGGAAGGACGCCCTGGAGAGAAACAAAAAGCGGCTGGACAAGAAGGCGGCGTCCTCAGCCAATCTCCTCACCCGCTCCCCCAGCCTGGAGACGTGGGGCGGGGGGGGGGGGGGGGGGGGGGGGGGGGGGGGGGGGGGGGG
>JAODUH010043675.1:0-20152 GCA_027564835.1 Typhlichthys subterraneus | reverse complement strand
ATATATATATGGCAGGCTGGCTGCCAAACAGGAAAAAACCCTTTGTTGTAATAAGCGGTAATGTTTCCCTTCACGTTCTACTTAAGTTACAACGTTAAATTTGGATTCCTGCTTTTGTTTGAAAACTGCATTAAACACATTTTGGTCTTCATTCTTCTCCCACCCACCTCCCCCTACAGTCACCCACAGTTGTGTTTCAACACACAGTGACCTTTAGCAGAATAATGGGGCTCTGGGGGAGCCTGCACCGTAGTGTCAACCATCAGCATGTGTATTTAAGCATACACACAAACACACAACACAGGTAAGATTATTTTAGCTGCCTAAGTGAATGAAAGTCAATCCTTCTTAATGTGTAAGGAACAAAACCCACATCCTACATCATCATCACCACCATCAGAGACAGAAACATTGTGCAGGCTCCCTCAGCTGCCAGTTTGGATGAGACTAAACATGCTCTCTGAATCTAAAGAGAGATGAAGGCTGACGGCCTCACAATGCTGGTGCACAATCCCCTGTGGCCGTCCTCTCAGAGGAAACACACAGACAGGCAGGCAGGCAGGCAGACAGACAGACAGACAGACAGACTGGCCCTTTGTGTCTCTTGACAATGGTGATCTGTCCTGCCCTGGCATGCGCTGTGTGGCCATACTCCTCTTGTCTCTGGTGGTCAGGAAACAAAAAAAAAAAGGGTGGGGGGGCTTGTGATTGAGCCTATGTGACGGAGATTGTCCGTCCCCCTCGAACCCCGATCTCCCACGCAGAGAGCGGACGCTCCTACAAGGCAGGCCAAAAACCCATGGGCTCTGGCCTGCGTCGCCAGAGCTCCTTTGAGGTGTTGGAGAGTGAGGATTAACACCGCACAGCTACCTGCTGGCCACCGTTACACCTACATAGGTAAATAGATGGATATACAGCCAGACAGAGACAGACAGAGACAGACAGGCAAACTGACAGGCATGAAACAATCACAGGCCAGCTTATAAAATGGCCACAGTGGTTCCATTCTGTCAGAGACCACCCACAAGTAATGACTTGCATTACATGTGCATTTATCGTAGGCTACATTCAACGCCTTTTCCCAAAATGAGATTAGGGAAAGAACTCCCTGTCTGAAAGCTCGCTTTCCTTTTATTTGAATAGGCCAACTTGTTGCAGTGGTGCTGATAAGAGACCTGTTCAACGTGCTAGTAATCAAACAAAAAAGGCTATATATAGAAAATGAGTTCACATACAGTCATATTTCACTGTTTCCAAAATACTTCTTTTCAAATATTAAGTAGGCTACGTACCCGCAGCGGATTCTCATGGATCTCAGTGAGTCCGAAGGAGGCTGTTACATGTTCATAACTAGAATTCGCCATTATTTCCGTCCTGTCATGTAATTAGCGCTGAACTTGGTTGCCCCCTCTACATATTTGTCCGCGTTCAGCCTTGTTATCCCATGTTTGTTCGTGTCGCTTGAAAGACAGACAAAAGTTCCTGTTGAAGGATATGGCTGGAGTTCGGGATCAGAGCACAAGTAGGGAGTGTCTGTTGTCTAGCATTCTAGCGGCTCACAGATTCGGAGTTCCAAGAAAAAGTTTGTGAAATGCACAGTAGCAGTCTCTGCTGGCCATGGCATCTTGGAAAAAGAGATATAACTGAAACCGGGCGTTACTAGAAAGGCAGAAGATTATAATTAGCCTAATTACAACATAATATATGCCTACCTGAATTGAATAGTTTGTTTTGATGTGTGTTAACTTGTATTATAGTTTACATAGCCTATTAATAATGTTTAATTCAAACAATAATTTGTATAGTCTAGTCTAAAACGTTGCGAGATAAAAAATATAAAATTAAAACACAATGTTTTGAACTATTCACAAATGGTATGCAACAATCTGACCATAAACGTGACAATCAAATGAAATGCATATACAACTTATGATGGAGTGCAAATGTTCAGCATTTTCATCAAGCACCGTATTCTTAAATATGTCGCCATCTGGTGGGCATAACCTAATTGCTATACACATTTCAAGACTGCAGCCATATTTAAAACATATTTATAACATATGTAGCCTGTAGCTTGTGGTTGGAAACAGAGGCTATCCAAAGAGGCGAACAATTGCACAGTGATGCAGAGCATTTGTTTTCCAGCTAGATAAAAGGTGCATCCTCATGAATGATCCTATTCAGTGACTATAAGAGGCTAGCAATAGTGAAAAATGAGGCCTATTTCATCAGACAAAGCATGCTCTCTGATGTGTATTAATACCACCTGTATGTTGGCCCTTGTCAAAGGAGTGAAGTGAACTGCATCATTAAATTGTCTTTTGTGTCATCACACCTGTCCAGCTTCCTTTCAGACAATAGACAGATGATAAACGACCGTTTTTTCTGGTGCGCCTAAAATAAAACAAAAGTATCCTGCGTAGATGGGGCTGCTGTGCCTTCTTTCAAATGCAAAAACCTAAGAACTTGCATATACTCACTCACAATTATCCTAATATACTCAAATAGGCTACAGGTTAGCAATAGAGCGTTCTGGAAATTAAACCTGGAGCCCCCATATTTTTTATTTGAAGTTCTAATTTAGGAAAAAGAGATCGTGATAGATCTCACGTCCAATTTTCCTGGCTTCATTATTGAAATTATGAAATCCCAGCGTGATCAATACAGTAACTAACAGTGGATTTAAACAACCAAGATTGGTGTTGTAATGCAGTTTGCTCCTTGTTTAATGACAACATATGTTGACACGCCCCCCCCCCCCCCCCCCCGTTCCTGTGCAAAGTGGGTGTCGTCACGACTCAATGTTGCGCAATATTGATGAAATGACGTGATTTAAAGCTAAGTTTGCATATGTTCATTATAATAACACATTCAAATACAAGCTCACTGTTTATATCTTCTAACACAGCCATGCATGAAAGGGGATATGTCTGGCCTATAAGGACTTTGATGCCATGCAGTGCATCTGAATTTCAAATTAAAACAATACAATTTATGTGGCTTGACTGACAGTATAAGGCACTGATCTTCTTTATTTAGGTCAAAGTTATCTGACTGGCTTGACAGTATAACAGCAGCTGCTTCCTAGGCAACATACACAACCAAATTGTTTACTGTAGCAAGGGACCATTAATAATATGTGTAATATTGAAACTTTCTTGAACGGAACTGTCTGTTTCTGCTGTTGTAACACCTGCATTTCTTCCCTGGGGATTAAATAAAAGGGTATCTTATTTAAGCTTCAGTGTGGTGTTGAGCCACTGGTGTCGCATCAGCGAGAGGTTTAAAAATAACGGTAAAATAGATCATCTGTTTAGTCATGTTTTTCAGGCATATACGACATGAGATAAAACAGTATGTTATTGGGCTGCCGTCTTCTCCTTCACGCCAACATAATCACATCAAATCTGTTGTCATTATTATGGCAGAGAAGGCTTGCTGAATCAGGGTAAGAGAATGAGCACATCTTGGCTTACAATGTTGATGTATATCCATTCCCATGTTTCCCATCAACTAAACATTTAAACAACTATCTAAACATTTTATAAACCAATATTTTAGGCTGAATATATTTTTGGTTGATTTGACATAATGTTTTTACTTTAATAACAGGATCACATCAGAACACCTTCCCTATAATTTACTGAATGCATATTGCTTAAAGGGAATTTCTAAAGCACAGTCTGTGATATTAGGCTACACATCCAAGCATGAGGATGAACCAGTCCTCCAAAGCCTGCTGGATATATCACCTATCATAATCGGATTAGAATCATGAGTCATGACACAGTCATGTTTGAGGAAAAAATAAGGAATATCACAATAGTTTTATCAGATATGATGAGCCATGTAGAATAATGATCTCCTAAATGTATACCAAGTCAATGTGAGGGATGTTGACATTGTGTAAATGCCTGCAGATATATTGGGAGAATCTGAAGAGCATGCATGCATTGGCTAATATAAAAATCCTGCAGACTAATATAAGGTTTGCCTGCAATTAAATCAAGAGAGAAACACCTTCTACAACTTGAAGCTCACATGCATCTAAAGTGATTGGTTATGTGCTAACTACCACCTTGGATGAAGCTCATGTTAGCCTGTTTTTTTTTAAACTGCACCCAATGAGAACATCGGCAACTGTAGGCTACATTTACTAACCGGCTTTGCAAAACAATCTGACCTTGATTCTGAAATCTGAATTGCATAGATCATGCAATAAAATAACCCCCAAATGTCTTCAAACACGGACATCTTCGTATACTTCGCAACAGATATCTCTTGCTCTCTCGATCTTTTGTCTGTTGCCTCATGTGCGTCGTTCATGACTGCCCATATTCCCTGGAGCTATCTCTCCTGGCACCGCCGAGCTGTTGAGGTTACTGTGAACTTAAGGGTGGTGCGGACAGCTACAGTACGTGTTGCTGCGCAGCAACCAACCAACCTGGCAGCAACAGATATAGCAGAGGGAAAGAGAGTGGTGAGAGAGAGAGAGAGACAGAGAGACAGAGAGAAAGACAGGAGAGACGCAAGCAAGGAATTCCCTCGCAAAACAAAAGAATCTACTGGGGCGTGGGTTACTATGCTCGAAGAAGACGTGATGTTGTGAGATGAAGGTAACCAGCTCATTAATGGCGTAATGGCACGTCTCCAACAGCCCACGGTTGTGTCTAAGTAGGGATATGTGCTTTTGATGTCTAGAGACTATCACACCGAAGGACGTAAGATTCTCCCGTTTTAACCAACAGTCGACAGTGGAGCGTCTTTCTTCGCCGCGCTTGTCTGAACCCTATACGCTCTGTATTTCCCACAACTTGCCCACGACTTCGACATATATTCAGCAAAAAACGAAATGCTTTGACATGCCAGGTATTTTTGTTCGGTGAACTGGTGAGCTTTTTACTAACCTTATTATTATTATTATTATTATTATTATTAACATTCGAAGTTCAGTAGATATTATGCACGTGTTTGCTAGTTTGTTATGTGCTGTAATTGACTATATAAGGAGGTGTTCTCTCAGCGGGAGTCACTTTGTTTTTTAATACAGAGGAACATACATTTAACGCAGAGGATAACCTCTTTCTCTGTTATTGTCTGTCCCTCTTTCTCATCGTGTGCTTGATGTGGGTGCGTGCGTGCGCAAGGCTCCAGACATGACGGGTCAATGTCTGGGTGCGCCTGGCCCCAGGAGCCGGGCCTACATCGACGATGAAGTCGGCGCCATCCGCATCAATGTGGGTGGCTTCAAGAAGAGCCTCCTGTCCAACACGCTGTCCCGGTTTCCCGAGACCCGCCTGGCCCGCCTGCTGCACTGCCAGTCCAAAGAGTCCATCCTGGAGCTCTGCGACGACTACGACGACGCGGAGAACGAGTTTTACTTCGACCGGAACCCTGCGTTGTTCCCATATGTGCTGAACTTCTACAACACAGGCCGCCTGCACGTCATGGCCGAGTTGTGTATCTTCTCCTTCAGCCAGGAGATCGAGTACTGGGGCATCAACGAGTTCTTCATCGACTCCTGCTGCAGCAGCGCCTACCACTGCCGTAAGATGGATCCGGAACGAGAAGACTGGGACGACCGGAGCGACCAGGGTAGCACCACGTCATCGTTTGACGAGCTGTTGGAGTTCTACAACGACGCCACCAAGTTTGACAAGCAGCCGTTGGGGAGTGCTCGCAGGCGCATCTGGCTGATGCTAGACAACCCCGGTTATTCCGTGGCCAGTCGCATTATAAGCATTCTATCTATCCTGGTTGTACTGGGCTCTATCGCCACTATGTGCATGAACAGCATGAGTGAGTTCAGTTTATTGGACCGCGAGGGCCAACCCACCGAGGACCCCCGGTTTGAGACGGTGGAGCACTTCGGTATTGGCTGGTTCACGTTTGAACTGGTCGCCCGGTTCGTAGTAGCGCCTGATCTCCTCCATTTCTTCGAGCATCCGTTAAACGTGATCGATCTGGTGTCCATCCTGCCCTTCTACCTGACACTCATCATAAATCTCGTGGTGGATAGCAGCCCCGCGCTCGCCAACCTGGGCCGCGTGGCGCAGGTGTTGCGCCTAATGCGCATTTTTCGCATTCTGAAGCTTGCGCGTCATTCCACGGGGCTGCGCTCCCTCGGGGCCACGCTCAAGAACAGCTACAAAGAGGTGGGCTTACTGCTGCTCTACCTTGCTGTCGGAGTGTCGTTTTTCTCCGTTATGGCCTACACCGTGGAAAAAGAGGACAGCGAAGATCTCTCCACCATCCCTGCGTGCTGGTGGTGGGCCACCGTCAGCATGACAACGGTCGGTTACGGAGACGTGGTGCCGGCGTCCATAGCGGGGAAACTGACCGCCTCCGCCTGCATTCTGGCCGGTATCTTGGTGGTCGTGCTTCCGATAACGCTCATTTTCAACAAGTTTTCACTCTTTTACAAGAGACAAAAACAGTTGGAGATCGCGATGCGAAGCTGTGATTTCGATGAAGGGATCAAAGAGGCGCCCTCGGTCAACCTGAGGAATTATTACGCTCACAAAGTCAAATCCCTCATGGTGAGCTTGTCAAACATGAGCCGAAGTTCACCAAGCGAACACAGTTTGAACGAATCGATACACTAAAACGGACGTTGTGTCAAGTTCACGTGAGTGAACGACGGGAGTTTGCGAAAGCTTAAATTCACTGTGGCGTGTCACTGCATGCGGAGCTGTCCAGGGTTCTGAAAGTCTCTCTATAGCGCAAACGGCACCCACTTCGTTTGTAATGATGTGACTTGTCTGCCTAGGCTATAATTCCGTGCAATAATGTTTAAATGTATGTCAGTCACAATCTGTGAGCGAGCAAATAGTTGAGCTGCTTCCAATGTGCGTTTTAGGCCTACTGAATTGGATGACGTCAGACTTAAACGACAGAGAATTCCGTAGCTGTTTACAACCGTATAGGCTGTGTCACTGGTCCTTTTAAAAATGTGGTCTAGTCTTCACGTATAAGCCTACTCGTTGTTGCTATTGTTGTTGATGTTGTTGTAACTTCAGCAGTATCTCTTATAAAAGAGGGTTGGTGTGTTGTTTTGTGTTGTGATGAGATGACTTCAGATATGTGAATGAAATCAATCATATTAAAGGCAACACATGAATTACTGTTATCTCATTAATCCATTGCAGCGGCCAGTTTATATGGTATTAATTGCTGGACACTAAGTAAGCATATTAGCTATTGTAAGTGAAATTATCCACATCCATGTTGTCTAGGAAGGAAATTTGACAATGTGAAATAATTATCCACATCCATATGTTGTCTAGGGAAGGAAATAATATGTCAGGGAGTAACACAACAATTTATGCAATTTGACGGGGTGAGAACTATTCATAGCTGTCATGTAAATAAATAAACAAATACATTCACATTCACACAGGATTACATTTTTTAACAAACAATAGACAACAATTTAGCTTGTTGTAACAAGAGATACTAATACATTGGCGCATAATTAGCTGTTGGCTACTGTACATGGCAGATTATTAGTAGAAAAAACATTATACTGTATACAGTATGATAAAAAGTTTTTTTTAATATATATAAATACAGAATATATGCAAATCATTTAAAGCAAGTTAATCTATAGCTGCAAACAAAGCATTAAAGTATTTCATGTCACCTCCCCTCCACACTAGTGTATACATTTGTCTGTTTTTGTGTCTTTCTGCTTCTGAACAACATGAGAAATGAAAGAAGTTATCAGAATAGTTGATTGAATAAACTACAGTATTTATTAACACTTTGTTTCTCGCCAGTGTCAAAGTAATAGAACATTCTATGCTGATATATAATCAGCCAACAACTCACCGTTCTTGTTGCATTGGTAAATGCAATGGCAATAATTGTGGCTTCTGTAGTAGTTTTAGAAACCCATCTGAGAACACTCAATTAGCGTCATTGATTTTAGATTGAGGAATGAAGAGATATTTGATATAAAGACCCATCAGCTTCCAAAAATCAATTAATCAATTTCCCCGTCTCAAATTTCTACTCACTCAGTTAAATAGATTTTATCGTCTTTTAGGCAATAATTAGAGTAATATAACATGGATAACACAGAATAAAGTTAATCACAAAGACACAAAGACAATTTTCATGTAGCATAATGATTCAAAATGTCAAAAGCATTTCATGAAACACTGTAAATAAATAGCATTATAGACAGATTTTCTATTGTAAATTATATAGTACAGAATCCATATGCACAATGTAATGACTTCAACACTGAAGTCATTACTTCAGTCAAACTAACTGTGTAACAAACATATCGCCACAATATCTATAAATGCACCAGGAGAATTACATTACAGATAATGGATGTTTTTCACAGTGGTCAGCAAAACACACTGTTGCTCCATGTGATGTCAGTACTCATTTTGTCTATACTGGTGAACTGGTATAACAAAATGGACCAGACACATTATTCATTGTATGAGCTTACACCCTTGTTCACCATACTGTGACACATCTGCAACTTAAGGACATAAAAGTCAGGGGTATGACCATGGGAAATACTGTAAGGACTTTTCTCAATTGTGTGGGAATTCAGATGATCTAATGATCATCCTGAATGGACAACAATGAAATGACCCAGGGTATTGTTTTATTGTTTTAAATGGGTAATGGAGAGAACAGCATCACATTCATTCATTTGAATGCAGATCAGCAACAGGCTTGCACTAACAGATTGTGTCCTAACTATTTTTGGAATTAAGCTCTACCCACGGGTAACAATTACACTTTAGTTAATTTGTAAACCCTAAATAACAATTCACCGCAGGGAGCATGTTGCAAATTCCCATTGATCCAAGCTAGCATAGGAAGTAACACATTGATTAACAAAGTGACATGTTGACATTCAAAGGGCTTCAGTGAGTGGTGAGAGAAGAAATTGACAGATACGATGTGCTATGCTATTATATTATTATATACGATGCTAACTATTTATGCTTATTTCATATGATATCATGGTTTGACATTTGCAATAGTCACAGAATAAAGCAATATAATGTACTGTATGATATACCACATTCACAGGCCTGAACTGTATAGTTCAAAAGTCATGAAGTTGGCTCTTCCAGCACAATCATTTTGTTTTGATTCTGTATGCTTTTATATGTGTGTGTGTGTGTGTGTGTGTGTGTGTGTGTGTGCGTGCGTGCGTGTGTGTGTGTGTGTGGGGGTCACCTGAACTGAGGATGGAGCTGTCTGGCCCTCCCGTTGCCCTCCCATGGTGCACCAGTATCATTACCCTGCACTGATGGTGTTGATACTGTAGATGTGAGGTAAGACCTGGTCAGTGCTGCCTGCCAAGGAAAGGGAACCCAGCTGGCAGAGTCTGTCAAGCCATCAGAGGAAGGTCGTGTAAAAACACTTTCCTTGATGGACACCAGGGACACCCACCCAACACCACGTCTGGAATTAGACTGTTCTACACACAGTTTGAGTGACCAACACAAGACAAAGACAGTGGCTGCTGATATTTTGAATAGAATTAGGCAAAATGTTGATATTTACATGACGGCCTGTGGTCTTGTATGTAGTAGAGGCAGGGACGTAATAACTGAATGTTTCAATGGCAAGCACGTGTCACTGTGCGCATGTGTTTGTGTGCATGCACGTGCAAATGCTCTAGACAGCATGTCTAATGGGCCATGTGTTCAGCAGCAGCATCTCCATTCGGCTCTGTACTGGCGACATGAAGCGTTGTTGCTGAGCAGGCGCTTGGTGTTGTCGCACATTGCCATCTGCTACTATCGCTATGTTTTAACCAGTGTGATTAAAGCCCCCCCCCCCACACCTCTTCTCACCACGCCTGATCTGTGAACATATATGAAAATAGACTTGATGGCCTATTTTAGACTGATGGAAGTATTTGGAGTCGATGCCTTTTATCCTATTTACCAAAATGTAATGTCTGTTATGGGTTGATGTGTTACACAGCAGATATTTAATTAGATAGTGTACAAAAAGTTTGTTTTATTTGGTAAAGGTGATTAACGATGGATTGGCACTTTAAGGTGCATGTATTGCCATCACATGGGAATCTGACTAACACAGAAACCAAAGTATCCCAAGAACAGCAGTCAGTGCAAGACCAGTGTCAAAATCAAATGTTTTAAAGGACATGAATGATACAGAAATGACCTCATAAATATACCTTCTTCTTATGCAGACCTCAACAAAGTGCCATTAAGAGACTCGTCAAGAAATATTGTAGATGTTTTGTCTGTTGAATTACCATACGGTTCACACAGAATTATAATATATAATCCAGACTGGCCCAATGCAGCCATTAGTGCAAACTTGACCATCTAGCAATAGCTTTTATAAATATAAATCCTCAGAATTACATAAAAATTCCACATTCAATCCATATTTCAATGGACTAAAAGGTTGAAAATGCATTTTGCACTCAACAGCCAGGAACTCTAATGGTGTACCCTGGCGGTTTCATTACTGTTCGGATGACACAGAGGAGACAGTAAAAGCATACACTAAAACAAGACAGCCGAGTTCATATTTACAACTGTTAACACCACAGCCTCCTTGATTACCTGGATCAGACGAGCAACAGTGATGCTACAGTATGGCTGTTTTTAAACCTTTGCCCCGTGAGTTTAAATCCACTTATTTACAACCAAAGCCTGGAGGCATGATTACTGGATTTTACTGATACAGACACTATGGGGCTGTGCAACTTTAGTAATATTTAGCACTGAGCAGATTGTCTGCAAGGACAGTTCAGTGCCAGTGCAGGGGGAGGCATGGTAAATCATCATGTTAAGATGAAGATACCTCAATGAATGGACAGATGTGGTCTGAGAATTATCAAGCCAAGTCAGCCTCAGCAGCATTTTAACAGTCATAATGTAAATTACATGACAAATCATAATGATAAAGGACCAGTTTCAAACGCAATTTAGACCTTTCTCTGCCACTGACCAGTCTCAATGATATTCAGTGTGTTCCATATCTCTTTGTTCTGACCGTGTACTAGATTCCCAGAGGACAAGGCGGGCATAATTAATGCAATCTCAAGCCATCCTTTACATTACTTAACAATGAGACAATGTCACTCTAGGTCCTGACCTCACCCACCCATGAGGACACAGCATGATTTTAAATTGTAGCAATAGTAAGCCTACATGCAGCTTCAGGTGTAGGAATTGGTCATACAGTCCTACTCCCACAGGTATTGTATCTAGCTGGCCAGACAGAGTTAGACTGGCTTCAAAATGAATGGGAACATCCAGCACATAACACTATACTCACACAGTTACCTTTGATCTGTTTGGGGACAAATCACACTTTTAAAAGTGAGATGATTATTGGTATTTAGCTATATGTGTGTGTGTGTGTGTGTGTGTCTGTGAGTGTGCACGCGCACGCACATGTGTGTGTGTGTGTGTGTGTGTGTGTGTGTGTGTGTTGGGGAGTCAATTCCCTTCAGGCGCTACCACAGAGCACTGAGAGAGAAACTGGAGCTGCAGAAAACAGTGGTGTTCCACCTGAGACTGTCTGCTGACACCAAAGTAGAACCTTCAAAAGAGAAACAGACTTCACTACCATGCTCTTCTTTGAGATAATTACATCCTGTAGTACTGGAGAAAAAATGCACTTTGTGATGGTTATATTTCTCAATTGTTCTAGGGTCGCTAGATAAAAAAAGATTTGAGAAAGGCTTTTTGCTCTAATAAAATGAATTGTTTCATTTATTAATTTTTATTACAATCTAAAATTGTGTCATCTAATGGTGTTGTTTTTAATATGGTATAACGTTATGCCATTAAAATAGGTAATTTTTTTGGACCTCCCTCACCCACTTCATTTCTGGGTTCAAAGTGTTCTCAGTGTTCTCTAACCACTACATTGTGATATATTGTATTTAAAGCCAACATATATTTATTTTAACGGCATTATCAATCAATTATTTGTGTTTTGTCTATACTGACAGGTAAGATGTGCAGAGGTTATTAATCCTCTGGGGTTTGGTGAATTAATCTGTTCAGAGGTTGGTGGTCCACAGAGCACACATGACAAACCACAAATAATCAATTCACAAATGTAAGAAGGTGGAACGGACATACGCTTTGTCTGCAAAATGAGCGTGTTCGGTTTTCCCCTCTCTCGATCGACCTCCGTGGACCATCGACTCACTTAACCAACGCTTCATTCACCTGCTACGGCATTGGGGAACTGTAATGATTGCTTATTATAAATGCAGCACTGTACAGTACACTACCTTGTCCTGTGTGGGCTATTACATTTGAAATCCACGTGGTGTTTTGTACTGCACAAGCAAATCACTGCAGCCTCTCTCCTGGGGGACAGCACACTACTGTAAATGACAGAGTTATTACAGAAATCATCCTAAGCCTTGTTGGGGTTCTCAGTAATCACCGGTGTAGCCATGTAGCCTTTAAGGGATTGTATCCCTAGTTGGAATGTTCTGGAAGCTGCGACGCCTGACATTGAGGTGTTGTTCTTGATTTGTAATTAAAGAGAGTTTTGTTCAGAAAGCAAAACAGTGTTTGCAAAGCATTGATTATGAGCCTCTCCTGCCCCAGAGTATGCACTCCCACCACAACCACACACACACACACGCGTGCACGCACGCACGCACACACGCACTCACACACTCCTCCGTGGACATGCCTATCCTCAGACCATCTCTCTCCTCCTACTGTGTTTCAAAACATAAACCTGTTGTTTGCTGAGGTGGGATTAAAAATTGCGGTTATAAGGGTGCTATAGCAATTGAGACGTGTCCATTTAACCAATACAGTTATAAACCATAGTGGTGAATAATATATTTATAAATTATGCCTCTAACTGGAGTTGTTGTTTGAAAATGAAATTGACGATAGAGAACGAGTGGAAAATGTTCCCCATCTCAACTAATAGGATTCAGGAAGAATCTGGGTGATTCGGCAGGCTGGGATCAAAGCAGACCAGCTGTAGCATGTCAACTCTGGATCATCATTATCCCACTGGAGGAAACAGCAGCCTGGATCTCAAAACACAGCAAAAGAAGATAAATGGAGATGTTCTCATCAATATACAGGAGCTGCCTGTATAACTACTTGCTGCTTCTGCTATAAAATGTTAAATTTTAAAGTCATATTGAATAACGTGCAATTATTAAACATCCCATTCTGGACTGGGTATGTTCCTATATAATGTATTTTCATAATGAATATAATTCCAACTGCCATGAAATCTGTAGATTAAATGCAACTATTTAAAAATGTGACACCATATTGTACTATTAGCAGGCATGTATGTTTCTGGGCATCTGCTTTTAACCCTTCTGCCTCTACTGTCCCCTTCTGGCCAAGACATACACACAGCCACTTGGATTTATCTGTGATAAGTGAAATCCTGTCAAATCAAAGCATTATAATATCTTAAATGTGCACCATATTGGATGAAATCATATTTACTGACAAGACTTCCTTGCCAGTGAGGGAAGCAATATAAAATGACACACAATGTCACATCAAGTAGTTTCACAGAGGATTGAAAAGGAGAGACACAAAACCACAAGAGCAAGGAATGAAAAGAATAATGTCGCATAGTGTGTGTGTGCGTGTGCATCAGCATGTGAGTGTTGTGGCTGATGGTAACATCTTATCACAGTTCCAGTGGGTTATGTGTCTGTATGTACATCTATGTTCCCAGGCTAAGCTGAGTGCAGTGGTGTTAAAACCTCAGCAAGGACTTTTGAGCATCCCACTGGATTTCAACCACAGTTTCTGTGCTGGGAACCACCATATGGGCAGGCGACCACACTCTTGTGGCCACAACGACAGGAGTGACATTTACACATTGAAGCAGATGTGACTGTTGCTTTCTGGTGAAATGTCACACCGATAGCATTGAAGCAAATTATTGGATTCCCATGCATCTCCTATGGCCTCCTGGGATGGACGTGTCATTTGGAAGCGCTCATTATTATTTCAAGAAGGGTTCTCAGAATTTACAACGCACACGCACACACACACACACGCAAACCTTCCCCTGTAGTGCCATGGTTTATAAGGCCACTCACATGCATTCACTCTTAAGGTCAACATTAATTAGGCTTCAAGCTGTTGTGGCGAAGGTGATAGATGGTTGACATTTCTCTAGAAAACCTATCCTGTTGTAGACCCAGAATAAATAAAATAAAAATCTCTGATTCAGTCAGTCAGTTATGGATTTGATTTTTTTTTTTTACAAAAGGCTGCGATCTATATCCAGGTGCAGGCTCTGGCTCTCAGCATATGGAAATGATGCAGAGGCAATGACATTCTCTCACTGTTGATAATATGTGTGGGGCGTCAAATGCCCACCTTGTCCTTTTATCTGATGAAGAAATGAAGGCGAAAGAGATCAAGAAGTATTTTTTTCTCACTGTAATCATCTTATTTTTCACTGACTTTTCTGTCTGTCTTTATTCACACACCCACACTTTCACTTATGTCGCTATATCATTTTCTGTCTTGTTTTTTTTTTAAAGCTTTATTTCTCCTGCCATACTAAGAAGTTGTTGAACTATTTAAAGTGTTTCTATATGTCTTTCTACCACTAGATGTCACACTAAGAACATTTGCTCAATGGGCTACACACTTTGTAGTAACATGCAGTGGCCAGACAGGCGAGTCTCGATGTAATCAGAGCCTTAGTCATTTTAGCTTGCTAACAATATCCCTCTGCGCGTCCGCGACAATACTCCACACATCGAAACGCATTCTGAAGCAAAGAGTAGAACTATAGCTTTGTTGATGTGAGCGGCTTTCACCACTTTATGCTCCTATTTACAGAGCCAGGGCTGTGTTGAAGTATCAGATTATTCTAGTAGGCTAGCAAAAAGCGGTGAATTTGAATTTGACAAAATGTGTAAGTAGCTTAAAATAGCTTGCTATCTATACCTTTAACTGGAATAGATGTTAAACATGCACACATTGCTCTGCAATATGTAATATGCGTATAGTATATGTTGTGAATACCAGACTGTCTTACAGTTATATTTATGGGGAGTCTTCTCATAAAGGTTTTCTCAATGAGTACTAATCTTAGATACATGAAAAGTGAGAATCTTGTATGACTCATTTATGTTAGGCCAATTTAATCTCTGAAATAGAGGCTTTTAGAAGAACTGGCACTATAAGTTTCCAAAATAGAATTCAATAGAATGTTTTTTTTTTAACTCTTGAATATAATATACTCTTTGAATATAAAACAAACATTGTTCTGGCATACTGGCAACCTATCATAAATGGATGAAGTGTTGCTATTCATTTACAAAATTACAATATTACATTTAGGCTAATATGTAATATGCTAGCATATACAGTAAACCATTTTAGCTAGTTTATGTAGAGTGGTGTTTCACAGAGACCACGATTTTATGAGATTGTAGTGTTTCAAAAAAAACTAACTGTTGTATAATGTAGAATATAATATAAACAAACATGCAAACAAAGCCAGAACATATGGATGTGAAACAGACACTTGGCCTTTGAATAAAGTTTAATGTAATATAGAGGAAACAAATATAGGTTCTATGAAAATATTATTGTGGAGACAAGTGGTAGAATACAGATGATGGGTTAACAGGGGCACAATCGTTCAGAGAATGGGATCAAGTCAACAACAAAACTAAACTTCATTCCACCCATTGACTGACTATTCAGGGTTTCAGGGCTCATATACTGTAACATGCCTGGTAGGACAAAAAAATACATTTTCCTAAAATGACAGCATTATGAGCAGAACATCAAGGTTTACAATAATACCAAAATCCCTATTCAACAATAGCTGTACTGTAAGGGTATATGGGAATTCAAATTGAAAGCTGTTGCAAGGGTTAGAAAAGTAGTTTAAGGACTGTGTGCGTCTATCCAACAGCCTGAAGGACTGGAGGTCATGTTCTGACTGCTGCTCCAATGTGAGACACCCAGGCTAAAACACACTCACACAGGTCTAGACCAAGCACCCACTCACGCACAAGCACACACACAATGGACAGTGTCACATGTACTGTACATACACCCAACACACACATTCACTAGCTCGTTAAGACCGATGCATACAGCTGTTGATCACAGGGAGTACATACACATCTGAGACATTGTAGATGTGTGAGGGTTAGTGACATGTCATCCAGGGCATCCAGAAATAAATGATAAATAAACCCGTTCCTCATAATGGTCTGTCATAATGGTCCAGTAGACAAAAAAAAAACACACAAAAAACCTTCTCTGGGAGACTTATGGAGGTTTCATCTGTCTGCTTGCTCAGTGGAAAATGGGATCGGTTTCTCATTGTCTGACAGCTGCAGCTAATCAAGGCTTATCAGATTCTGCTGGGCTTGACACATAGCTGTCAGGAAAGTACATGAACTGTAAGAAGCAAGGAGTAGGATTAACTTGTTTTAGCTGAAATGCCCTGATTTTCATTGGTTTAACCTGATTGTCCTGGCTTTAATGTAAAAGCTTTCAAATCTTACATTTAAATACTGCTTGGTGTTCTGGCTCTGTATTCTTTAAAGCCCACAACACCTACACAGGTGGTTTGACAATGAGGCTGAAAATCTGGCTGTGCATTTGATTGGCATGTCACTGCCTGCCCTATGTCAGTTTTGTTGTTTGTAAATAGATACTTTAGATAGAGGCTACATGTTTTGAATTCAAAACAAGACTATTTAAATATTCATGGTCCTCTAACCTCTGTCTGACCAAAAATTTGAAGCAGTCATATATAGTGCCAAAATGGTGCTTGTTCAAAAACCACAACATCACCATTATTCTATATTTCCACATTTTGCTTTGAGAAGAAAAATAACATTGTCCTTGCTACTGGATTGAGCTACTATATTTTATACATTTTTTTTTTATTAGGAAGTAATTTGAGAAATTGAGAAGTCTACAAAGTGCAGACTTATCAAACCTGAATTCAGTATTCACAGTCTAACGAAACAAGAACATTTAGTCAGTCTGTCCTGGCTACAGTCAGCTACATTAAAAGCATTAAACTGATGATTTGAAAATCAAATAAGGAAATGAAATTAGTAGACACTAGACAGGCATACGATGTAAACAAATCAGATAATCAAACAAGCTGGCATGCCCACTTCATTTTTGTGTGTTCCCATCGCTTCATTTCATTATCGCCATCAATCAGTAAACCATAACCCCTGTAACTTAAAGGTATAGTAAGAGATTGTAAGATAATACATTTTTTGTCAAATTCACAGAATATTTCCTCACAGTCCACTAGTTTACCATTCTCTGTGCGTGCTGAAAAAGAAGGTACTTCTACACAGCCACTATATGGCAGTGCCATGAGTTTGTGTTTAGTGCAAGTGTAGAAAACACCGGAACACTGAAAATCATGAGCCTTACAGTGTCTTACAGCAAACATGAAACAATAACGACAACGAACTAAATACTGTCTAATCCCCAAAATATATTACCCATCTTACTCACACACAGGGGCACACAATAAGTGATTATGTGGTGGGAGGCCAGGATGTGGATGGCTGCAGGCCAGTGGTCAAAAGGGAGGGTAAAGCACTATCCCTGGAGGCGATTCCAGACGGTACAGGTTGTTAACCAGTGGGTAATTGAGAACGTGTCTGTGGTTAATCAACTGTAACTGATTTCTAGTCGCAGTTGCCCACATGAAACAATATATAAAGACATAATTAGGCTACATTAATTAAAATTACAGTTAATTACCAGGTTCATTAATTGATTAACTAATTAACTAACAATGCAGAAAATGTGATTATGTCGATAAGATGCAATAAAGCTAACACAGTTACAGTAAAATATAATATGATGGGATGCAATACAATTAGACGGATCTAAATGCACATATACATTAGCCTGCCGTATGTTTTTTGTCAATCAAATCAAGGTGTGACTGTATCTTGTGCCTGTGACAGATACCTAATGTGTTACGTTAATTAGCCACGTTGCTTCTCTTTCCAGCGTTCCTCCCCTCCAAAGGGAGCGGATGCCAGTCAGACACATAATCATGCTTATATTTTTTCACCAAAACAATAGGCCTTCTCTGCAAACAGCAAACTGAGTCCAGTGCAATGGGGAAATGGAAGTAGACAATTGTCTTTATTAGGCACAATCTGGTCTAGGTGTTTAGAAGAAAATGTAAAAACTAGGCTTTTTTATGAGCAAATGTCACTTACTGACTGATTGACTGACTGACCGACCTTGGTAAAACATGCATGCACTACATTCTAGACAGTAGGTGGTGGTACACAATGTAGACAGTAGGCGGCGGTAATGCACCACGTGCAACATCCCCACAAGAAAAGAGTATTGCACACTTTTCAAACACATACTGCTATTGGACTGTGGTGTTGGCTCATGCCCACGGCCGGCTGAACTCTTGCCTAGTTTTTACTTGTTTTTAGGGAGGTTCAGAGGTCAAACTAAATAGAGACTGACTGAGACAGGCAGTATGAAGCAGGTTGTGGTGGAAAGCTTTGTTGTGAAACCAGCTCGTGGGGCAATTACTCTGCACCTGGACATGCATGTAGGTGTGAGTAAAATACCAATCAATCAATGATTCCAGTGAGAGAACAAGTTTAGAACGGGTTTTCGAATGTAGTTTTTGGACTGCACAACGCATATGGACATGAGGAGGTTGAATGAAAGAAGGTACAGACTAGAGAATAATGAGAGTGAGGGGGTGGCAACATATTGTAAGTTCCCAGACACGAAAAGAAAAAACCTTGCAAACGTTGACGAGATATTCAAATTACGCAGACAGCAGAGCTTGTTTCTGAGTGTGGAACAGAAAAAGAACGGTCAGAGGTCTCACTATTGATCTAATGAAACACACACACACAGAGAAATAGAGAAATGGGTGGTGAAACAAGGTGGGGGTGAATTCTGTCTGGATGAGTCCCGCATTGACCCCCTTCTTTCGGAACCAATCATAATGACAACAAACACAGCCAGGAGATGAAGAGCTTGATGAGGTCTGGGGAGTCAATATGCTATTAAAATCTGTGGTGTCCTCATGACCCCTGCCTGTCTGGCCATCTGTGCTACCTCTCCACCTATAATGCTGTTGGCACACCTCAGTGCTCCCCGCTGAGAAACACCGCATACCTTACTGCACCTGGCAGGGATCCCACACTGCACTCTAGCTGGCACAATGGAGAAACTGACAGACCGAGAATCTGTCTCTCTGGCTTCCTGGCTCGTTAGCTGCCACTGCCAGCTGTTGAATGCTGATAACTGATGAAACTCACAGAAAAAAACTCAAATACAGCCATAACCTGGGAATCAGGGACGGGCTGGCCATCGGGACTTTCGGGAGTATTTTTTGCTGCCTGTTCTTTGTGTGCGCTGGTAAAGAATGTCAACACAGCCCTGGAACTAAAATAGGAACACAAACAAAGTGGGGCAGACACGGGTGTTTTTAGACGCTTTTAAAAAATTATTATTATTATTTATTTTTTTCTGAACAAAATTTCAATGAAGTTTCAGCCCTTGACCATTACATTTTGCGATCTTACACACAGGTGAATATTTCGGGGCAGAATTTGAACGCAATACAGAATGCTTTAGAGTTGAGACCCTTATTGCATTATATATTACATTATATTTTAAATTGTCACCTCTTCCAGAATTTTGTATTTGATTTTTAGAGACACATTTCCACCAGAAATTGGTGCATAATAGGTACACATTGGTCAATAGAAAATCACCAGAAGGCAGGAAATAGAAATGTTTGGTGCTAAAAATGTACTGGGGATAAACCCCGAGACCCCCTGCTTAACATGTCCCCTCACCAATGTTTAAACCAGACTTTTGCTATTACAAATGCATATGCAAACATATAAATATATGAATTATGATTTATTATTGATTGATAGGGCTACAGTGACATTTGTGATTCAGACATCTTGGTATGTAGGCCTACAGATCACATTCTCATTAGGGGATGAGCACCCCTAAAGGTCTGATCCTACATTTACATTTACGGCATTTGGCAGACGCTTTTATCCAAAGCAACTTACATGTAGTACCTTTGTCAGTAGTTGGACAGGTCATATACCAGCAATTATAAGCAAACAATATTTTAAATAGAACAAATGCAGCATAAT
>JAODUH010043664.1:0-20163 GCA_027564835.1 Typhlichthys subterraneus | reverse complement strand
CCACAGGGATATCGCCAGGCCAAAAATATGATTCCCCAGCCCAAATAAATGAATCAGAGAGCAGGCACCAGACATGCATTAATTTCACATACACATTGGGTAGCTAAATTAGATGGCCAGCAGTGCGTGTCTAAATGGGTTTTATTGAGACTGTTCAACTAAGCTTTTTGCTTGTTGGCTCGCGGATAGTTCCTGGGAAAATTGTTTTAGCAAACATCTCACTCTCAAAAGTATGCTTTGCCCAGAAGCCTTTTTCAATCTATGATTTGTGTTAATTTAAGATGCATATTTGTATTTGCACTTTAATGTTGGCCTTGTTAGTTTCAGTGTGTTTATGAACAGTAATTATATTATAGTTTGTGCATTGTGATATTTATATGTAACGACTCATTTTTAACACGTTGTCAAATTGGCATGTTTTTCAGATGTTTTTTTCTACATACCTCCACTTCTATTATTACGTTGTGATTGTCACAACAATGCTTTTGGCATAGTGTTATACTGGGATCTTTATTTTCACTTTGGAAACAGTTCTCAGTGTACACACTGATAACTCAACACTTTTGACTGCTGCTGACAAATATAATGTTGCCATTTAATTTTCGAGAGAGAGAGAGAGAGAGAGAAATTTATGGTTGTGGGACGACACTGGGAGGAGTAAGACGCTTGTGCATCTAAATGCATGTTTTTATTTATAATGAGCCGACTGCGTACGCATGGGTTGCTGTGGTAACTACTGTACTGTAGGCATCGGTAACTATCTACACGGGTGACATATTTCCAATGCTGATGCACGAGAAATGCAGGTGCATCATTTCATCCCCCAAACAAGTTGCAATGCCTCCTCTGTTGCTGAGTTTGTCTGGTGCGACGGAGGAGGCTAGCATACATTGCAGTGTTAACGTGCTTGTGTCGTCCTTGCGAGTCACGCAAAAATACAATTAAACAAACAAACAAAAGAAAACAAAAGACTCACCTGTAGAATAGTCATTTTTGATGCAAAAATCTATCTGGATGGGTATGTAAATCAAATGTGGAATGTCTGTCTGAACAAGGCCTAGAAGTCTGCTGTGTGGCTGCCATTTTACCTTGGATGTCCTAATACTGATACATCTGTCAGCAGACCAGACTGAAACCACTCTACGAGCACAGGAGACGGACACCCAGGAACCTGAGAGAAAGAGAAGAAAAACGGACATAGGTGAGATTATACTATAGGGAGCATTTTATGTTTCACCAAGTAAACCAACTAAACAAAACACTAAAAGTAAGGACATTTGTGTTTGGTTGATTATTTCTTTGTTGTAGCAATGCTTCTGGGCAATACATCTTACACCGTTGGAAAGCCTGAATATTTCCCTTTTTAAATGGTGCCGCATTTGTGAGCAACATGCATTTGTTGGATGAGCAGCAGAGCTGACTATGATTGACTTTTGTTTGGTGGACTGTTTGATTGAAGTCTGAAGAACCTGTGTTCTGGTGTGGTCAGGTCTCATCAGGGCCAGCCGCCAGTCAAGTGCTTTTCACAAGATCTCTTAGGTTCCGGCACTGTATTCACCTGGTGGTCAATAAGATATGTGTTGTTTTGTGTTCTAGATGATCATCCTGATGCGGGCCTGTCCAGCAGCCCAGAGGCTGTGGCTCCTGCTCGCAGAAACCAACAGGATGGGCCTGGGGAAGCCCCACCTGAAGCCGCCAAGAGAGATAAGATGGAGGAGTCTCTGACTTGTATTATCTGTCAAGATTTGCTGCATGACTGTATCAGGTGGGCCTCTTACCTGCTGCTCGGCTGATCTTCATAGCCCCTGCAGAAACCTTCTGTTTGATTTACCTGTGACTTCATAGTAAAACCATCAGACACTGCATATTGCCATTAGGTGGCAGTACTGTAATGCAAATATGAATCTTGCTTAGCACTGACTGTAGTGTGTGTGTATGTTTGAGAGAGAGAGAGGATTGTCAATGGCTACGTTTACAGGCACACACTATTGTTCAAACAGTGGCAATATTCTATATGTAATAGGTGTTAATTAAACTGCATATTCCATTAGGATATTCCCAAATTAGGCCTTTTTTATTAAACTAGCATTTAACAATTAAGACATTTCCTTTTAAGTTTTAAAAGCATTTATACAGCAGATTTGGAATATGGGTATCAAGTGGAGTTTTGGTTTGGAGTCCATTTTACATCATTGGGTCTCTTGTCTGTTTACGGTAAAATTCAGAAAAAACTATCCTGTTTTGTTGCGAAATAGCACAAGCCGTTCCATTTTTCCATAGTTTAGATTTTGGTAAACAGTTGGCCCCTTGGGCAACAGTGGCCCACCAGCATTACAATGTGGCCAGCCAGATTAGTATAGCTCCACATAGGATACTTTTTTAAGATCCACACAGACTATAGCAGGGGTTCCCAAACTCATTTGTGCCAGGAACCACCTAGAAAGGACTAATCTATTTAGAGACCCATCAAGTACCCACTCACTCCCATTCAGTAACCGACCTGTGGGTCCCGACCCAGTTTGAAACCCGCTGGACTATAGCATATTGAAAATGCTATGTTGAGAACGGTGGTGACTCCTAGTGGACACCAATGTAAGCCTGCGCCTCAGTATTATGACAAGAAGTGGGAAAAACTCATTACAATACATGAATCCATGTTTTTATTTACAATCACATGGAAGGAAAGGTGGAAATTCAACAGTCTGGTGCGATCATTTCATGGCTCAAATAGGCTACTGTCTGTCTATTTTTTATTTTCCTTTCAAAATCATTTAACCCATTTCAACCTATTGAGACAGGGTGCTACATTAAAGCGTTTCTTCCTTAAGACCGTATAAAATGGGAGCGCGTTTTAGATTGTCATTGTTTTTAAGACACACGGCGGATTAAATGGGGACTCGCTAAAATACACGCAAGGAAGCTGAATACATTATGCATTGTTAAACGTTTGTGTAGACTGCAAAGAAAATGTGCTGTCTGACACAGATTATTTTAATGCTGATGCTAACCAAGGATCACTGAGTTTGAATGGGAAAGATTAGGTAATAAACGACGAATGCAGTAAAACATGCATAATAATTATAATCTAGTACAGAGGTCTTCACCTGGAGGTACAGGGGTCCTCCAAATTATTTGATCCCAAACTTATTTTCCTCCAAAAATAACAATGTCAGAAAAAATGTATTAACATAAATATAAAAAATAACGTGTTGCTATAGATTTGCTACAGAGGCTGAGACATACAAGGTTTTAGTGAATGGACAATTCTGTCAAGTTTTTAAGATAACCCTCAGGTTTTAGGAATGTTTTATTAATGTTTTTTTTTTCTCCAATTAGAGGGCTCCTTGGGTCTTAATGTGTCTAAAAAGCCTTTGATTATGTTCTGGCCTGCCATCTAATGAAACCCTTGGTTTACAACATTAATGCAGTTTGAAAAGTAGGGACATTCAAGTTATCTAAAGGGCGTAGCTCTAGGAAGTATGTTGGAAAATGTACAGCTACATGTAAGTGGAATATAAATTTTATGTAGACATGTAAACACCTTAGTCATTGTTATTTTCTGAAAGTGCAAAAACTCAAATATTTTGTGCATTAAAACGTAGCCATTGACAATGCTGCAAATGTCCATCGTCCTCTCTGACTCTCTCCTTCCAACTGCAAATGTGTTGCCCCCCCACCCCCGCCTATAATGACCTTTCCTTCGTCACCTGCACCTCCAGTCTGCAGCCCTGCATGCACACCTTCTGTGCTGCCTGCTACTCGGGCTGGATGGAGCGTTCATCCATGTGCCCTACCTGCCGCTGCCCAGTGGAGAGGATTCGTAAGAACCACATTCTCAACAACCTGGTGGAGGCCTACCTCATCCAGCACCCAGGTCTGTTTATTGTTCTTTTGTTTGAGGACCAATCTCTTGGCCTACTTATTGGTTGAGCAAGAAACTTTTTTTTTTTTTTTTTTTTTTTTTGGGCCTTAATTTTAGCAGAAGGGGTTTTACAACCATGGGTGACATATGTCATATGTCGATAAGCTCTTGAACAACTATATTTAAACAATATATACATACTTTGTAACCCATCAACCCAGTCTGTCTTGACCATCTTCCCTTACAAGGCGATGTTTGTTCCAATGTGGTGTTGTGTTCCAAAGGATAAACCTCCTCACAGAATGTCTCTACTTCTTGGGGAGGTGCAGGGTGTGGTTTTGTACACTCCCCTATACGCCCCCCACCCAACACGGCAGATGATGGATGCAGTAGGTGCTGAGCCTGGCGATTATTGGAGCTAGCAGACCAACACTAAAAGGCAGGAGGAAAAGCATAGTAGAAACAAAGTACAAACTAGTTATTTGTTAGCTAACTATCTGAGGTGAGCAAATAGTAAAATAGAGCCTATGCTAGAACTACATTCTGGGGTACAAAGCTAGCCTAAAGGGGATTTCTTAAACCAGTGGTGGGCATGAGGAAGTTTGGTTTCTTTGCTGTGAGGCCCTTGTCCATAATCTTAAAACAAAACAAATCTCACTAGGCTAGGAAGTTGCTGAACGACATATCAGGTAGTGCTAAGTAATTATTATAATTTAACTATGGGACTAATCCCATAATAGTGGAATCTGAGTGAGTGGAACCTGACCAGGCTGACCTTGTGGACAGGTGGATTGTATTTTCAGGAGCTAGAAGCACTGGTAAGGGGAGCTAGGGCTGTTGTTGACAAGGAGCATGGTAACGACTACAACACACTCTGAAATAATCTATGAGAACGGGTATTAACAAGCTAAGCCTGCAATATACTTGCTTTTAATGGCTACCACGTGGATAAGGCACATATCCTGCGTTCTTTTGGAGCGTAGTGTGTGCACGTCCTCAGAAATGTGCGCTACGCGTACCATGGCGCTGTACAGCACATGATCGTGGGGGCAGTATATCAGGATCGGACACGGACAGACAGATCAACAGCAGTCTCTGGAAAAGCAGAATGACAATGATGGAAGTTTCAAAGAGAAGTTAGTAGAGCTAGTCCATAATACATTAACAACTATGTGATGTCTCCATGCCGCTCCACATGTTGACATGATTGTTGTGGAAATTCGGAGGTATTCGAGGAAGATATTCCGGTTTCGGCCAGGGATTATTCGGCCCTGATCTGCCCCCTACTGGATAAACATGAAATACTGCAAGCACACGCAAAGTACGCAGGCAAATGTGTGAACAATGCCTTTCGCGACACAGCTGCTTGTCTAAGTGGGTTACGCACAGTTACCTTTAGCCTACTTAATGAGGTCCCTGGCTCTTTGACCTTTGATGACCTATTTACAGAGTTGTACTCGTGTTTAGAGACATGTTCAAGCATTTCTATTCCAGTATGATTACTAGTAAGGTTGGTAAAAGGTTTAAGGCATTGACTTGACTCGGTAGGGTGAAAGTGAAAAATTGTGGAAAGCATTAAGAGACATTTCACAGTTGAAGGTGCTGTCACTGTTGTGTGTGTTGTTGTTTTTTTTTTTGGTGTAGTAAATGCATGATCTTTCCAAAGTCAATGATTAATCATATTACAGAAAATAATCATTATTTCAATATTGGCCAAAATAATTATGATTATTTTTTCGATAATCAAGCCTGTCTAAAATATGATATTTATTAAATTGCAGTTGCATCTTTTCCAGAGCTGTACATTCTGCAATATGTTGAATTTATAATGTAATGCACGAGGCATAATGTCATAATAGACCGCTGGGAAAACGATAGAAACCATGTCCGAGTAGTGCATTCAGAGTGACTGAATTGTGTCACACTGGAAGTGTTGCGTTCTGACCCAGTTTCCATCCAAGATGGGATCCATAGGGAGGGTTCAGTCACCACCTCTTTGTAGTTCGAACATCATGAGTACTTGATGGCAGCATTGTCAGTGTGTATGTTGCCAACAAAGTCTGGTGTGTGTGTGATTAAAAGACTGAATCTGCCTGTCTGCATCTTCATGTTTATCATTGTTCTATGAATGTAGAACAAGCACTTATCTGTGAGTCTACTTAAAGATAAGTAAGAGATTGTAAACTAAGCTCACACTACTTGTCAAGTTCAGCAAATATCTCAGGGTCTGTTAGCTGCCTCTAGGCTCTATGTAATTCCAACGCCACGCTAATTTCAGTCTGTTTTATTAAGCAGTAGCCATAGCCT
Source organism: Typhlichthys subterraneus (assembly GCA_027564835.1). Taxonomy (NCBI): domain Eukaryota; kingdom Metazoa; phylum Chordata; class Actinopteri; order Percopsiformes; family Amblyopsidae; genus Typhlichthys; species Typhlichthys subterraneus. Next base: position 13,994 of record JAODUH010043664.1, on the reverse strand, counting down.
ACTTATTTAACACATTTAAAATGCCTGCAAACAGCCAGACTTGTGTTGTTTCATTCCGTGTTAATTGCGCAGTAGCAGTGTAACGTCCGATTTGGTCATTGAGTTATGCAGTTGGTCGTCGTGCATGTCAATCAAAATACCTGTCCTGTCAAGTAGGCGGTTCTTGACGCAGTTAGCCTGCACTGTGTCCCAGACTGGTTCTAACAGGTCTGTAACTAGGAATACACAAAAGTGATTTAGGCCCCAAAACACAACATTATCATAGCCTTGGCAGTGCGGTTCCAAGTTTGGGGGGCAGATCTTATGCGTTTTCTTGTTTGTTTATTTTTATGGAGTTCTAATATAATCATGTATACTAATATTCTCCAGCATCACTTGCCCACATTTTGTCATTCAATACATATCACAACATCATATTGTGAAGAATAATCATCCTTCTTAAAATGTGTTCTTGCTCACAGAGAAGTGTCGCAGTGAGGAGGACTTGAAGAACATGGACCTACGTAACAAGATTACGCAGGACATGTTGCAGCCGAAGGTGGAGCGCTCCTTCTCTGACGAGGAGGGCAGTTTGGATTACATCTTTGACATGTCTGACAACGACAGCGACGCCTCAGACATTGGGTAAAGGCGTCCGTTTCAAATGTGTCCGCTTTTGCTCCAGAAAATGTAGCCTGTAGGACAAATGATCAGTCTCTCAGCTCACCCCTCAGTCATAGAGGTCGGAGCCAATTAGGGATGTTGGCGGTTATGAGCCAACATCCAGACAACAGCCAACAGAATTTGAGCGATCAAATTGTGTTAATTTGTGAAGTGCAGTTTTATCCTGCGTTAATGTGAGGAGATGTCCTACGTGGCAGCAATGGGACCATAGCATGGGCAATACAACGCTTTAGGTGAGAGAAGACTCACTACACTACTGGGCAGATTTTTATCAGGCTGTCTCACCGTTGAACATGACATGCATCTTTTCCTCAATAGGGATCATTAGGCTTGCTCTTGTGTTTGGACACAAGCCTTGTTGTCATGTTTGTCTTTTTATATAAATACAATGTGTTTTATTAATCTATGTATACCATGAGACGTTCACTATTTACCTTGCATATAGTATCAAGCAATATCTTAGTGAAAATTAAGCTTTGTTTGTGGGAGACCGGTTCCGCCATAGGCAATATGATTTTGATCAAGTAGGCAAATGTATTCAAATTGACATCTCATGCCAATAGCTGTCAATCAGATAACAAGCAGGTGACATTCAAACAACCGCATGCATGCGCAATATTCAAAGGTATAGTCAGCTATTGCAAGCTAAGACATATTGTCAAATACGCCAAATGTCTTGCATTTTTCTATTTTACCGTTCTGTGCGTGTTGAATTAGTAATCCGATACTTCTACACAACCCTGGCTCCGTAAGTGGGAACATAAACAAAGTGAACACCGCTCACAACATCTGCACATTGATCAGTGCTGTTTGTTTCTAGACTGATATCCAAAGTGGAGCAAATGGTAGACTATTACTGATCTGTCCCAGTATGCACACTGCTGTTGTAGTGAACAATAAATTATACCCATGCAAAACATGGATGGAAACTTAAAATATAACTATTCTTAACAGAGTTTCACAGAAAACTGTTCACCGGTTGTCTAAATGTTTCACACTAATCTTTCATAAATCTTTCCTGGATGTTTACCTTCTCCTGATCAGCCCATGCATCTAATGAATATGTTCTTCGGCAATGGCAAAACATTTAGTAGCATCTGCCTACAGTATAACCTTTTGAGACTGATTTTGGATTATATTGATCTGCATTTTATGTTCTGTGTATTACCACAATTGCTTCTTGGAGGACATTAAATGTTTTCTAAAGTATCCTGCTAACAGGGTTTCTGAGGTGAAATCATAACCTCTGGCAGGTGCCATGCATTCTGCCAAATAACTGTGAAATTGCACACATTTAATATAATTGAAGATAATCTGCATTATAGAGTGGTTTCTCACAAGGTGATGAAGATGATTGTTTTTGTCCCCAGTCAGACGTTTGTGATGTGCAGAGAGTGTCCTGGCTACAGAGAGCAGCCCTCCACCTCCTCTGATATTGCCTCAGGTACCTTTCTCCTTCCTTGGGTCTTTATTTTTGGGAGGCGCTGACGAGAGTCGTGATTAAACTGGTGCATGTGTTTTATTGAAGAGTTTCAGCTTGTGTATAGCTTGACCTGCATAATTCTACTTAATTACTTACTACTTCAAGGTCTTCTTTAGGACAGAAAACAGTTTATTTTTTTGTGCGCTAACTTGAATTTTACAATATGGGACTTTGTAGTTGTGTGTGTGAGATTTTAAATGAATATATAATTAAAATGATCAGAATATTAAGACATTAGTTTCAACATAGTCGGACTGCTTATTATTCATATTTTGAGATCTGATATTTGCTTAAAATTGCTGGTGTATGACCTGTCCAACTATTGTAAACTGGAATTGGAATTGGTGAGGAAAAATGCAATCGGTGCATCCGTAACTAACGGCCAGTCTGCCCTCAGTCCAACATGAGAAGATGAAGAAGCAGCACTGTAGTCTTATCATGTCAAAGGTATCATTTATTCACAGCATCTGTCTAGGTAGAGTAAGGCGTTTTTAACTCCCACGGGTCTCAAACAATTTCTCCCTTTTACACAAATTTGTTTATCACAACTTGATATGCATATTTAAATATGCAGCTATCAAGTGCTGCGTATCATTTAAATCAAAACAGACTGATCTTGCTTGTTTCATGTTTTTTCTCATCAGAAGTAGATTTGGGAACTATTTATGCAAGATTACCACAAAATCAAGAAAAACAAATGCTGTAGAATGGGTTTTGAAAGTTGCATTATTTACTGATTACAAACCGCATACAATAAGATTCAACGCCTTAGAATGTAGACTATTGTTCTGTAAGGCCTTAAGTATTTTGTGTGGAGTGATTTTCTGATGTGCATTTATTACCCAACAATACTGTATAGAATTGTCCAAAGGCGTTTTTGTTCAGATATAGCTGTGCCACAGATTTTTAGTCAAATTCACCAAATATCTCCTCGCGTGGTGCAGCTTCTGAGGGAACAGCTTATGGCATTGAAGGGAGAAGTGTTTTTGATTGATTTTATTATTAATTTTGTAATTTTACAAAGCCAACATTGTGTAGTGAAACGTTTGTTCTTGAACACAGTTGCATTTGTTAATTCTGAAGCTATCTGGCATTGTCTTGCTGAGATTTGTTGACTTGCTGTTCCATTGCTGGATGCAACTCTTTGGGAATTCAGCATGAAAATTTGACCCCTTGCAAGTTGATTCCATCCTGGCAACTGTGGCAAGTAAACAGCTATAAATGCAGACTGAGCACACGTGACCGCAGTGTTATGTTGACCGGCTCTAGAGTTTGACTATAGAGAGGTAGATTGCAAAATTTAGGCTCGGGCAGGGTGGAGAGCAAGGGTTTGACAGGTGGGCTAGCTTCTGCACATCTCCCTCTCTAAATCCTTCAGCCAATCAACATCCAGACTCAAGCCGTGCCGCCTGTCTGCCCTGCAGCTCCAGAAGGTGTTCAGGGATACAGATGTTCTCCTCGGGGCTGCCATATCATCTGTACCTGCTGCTTCCAGCCTATGCCAGACAGACGCGCTGAACTGGGCAGCCAGCAAGTTGCAGCTCAGCAGTGTGAGTCAGTTGTTCTCAGTTTATTTTACTGCTAATGCATTTGGCTGGAACTCCATAATGCCTTTTTAATACGGGTGTGTGATTATAGGTGTGGTGTGCCAACAGCCGTTCTGTCACATCTACTGGGGATGCCAGAGGATTGGCTGTCAAGGTTGTTTGGCCCGCTTCAGTGGTACGTCTCTGTTTTCGCCTCTTGGGGGAGCTGTTTCACTGTGCACGTTCTCACACGTACAGTTGTGCAAAATACTACCCAAGTGTGTGAGGTGAAGGATGTTGCATTATCCTTGTTGATTCATGCATCGCAGGCCACTGTTGGATGGGAGTGGCAGTAATAATGATGACGTGTGTTAAACAGAGCTTAACATGATGGACAAATGCCTGGATGGAGTCCTGAACAACAATAACTATGAATCGGAGATCCTCAAGGTGAGCTTGTTGCTATGTGACTGGAACTAATGCATGTGTAGCTGTGTGTGTGTTCCATGGGGGTTGAGCATGCCATTTAATACAACCAGAGTTTGCTAGTCAAGATCTGCTGGCAGTGCTCTTGCTAATAACACGAGGCACTTCATCTGAAAGCTAGTTTCAAATGTATAAATGATCTGCAGTCATGAATTGTGTGTAATGACTTCTCGTCTCCAGAACTACCTGTCTTCCAGAGGCATGTCCTGGAGAGATGTTCTCCAGCAGGGCCTGCAGGGTCTCCAACAGGGAGCTTATTATCTGTCTGGTAAGTGCACCAATCCCAGCTACATTTAAAGTGTTTTTTTTTTTTTACACACCAATAAATATAAACAATATGAAAGGTTAAAGTTGTCCATTAGGCTTAACAGGGTTAACATGATGGTCCTGTCAGTCAATGTCAGTCTCAGTGTCATGGATAAACACATATCATATTTGTATATAAATACTAGAGCTGGGTGGTTTGAGAAAAAATTGATATCACGGTATTTTTTAAGACATGCTGGTTTCACGGTATATTACGGTAGCCTCTCCTAGCTAAAGGTACGTAGTCTACCTGCCTTGTTAGCGGACACACCGGTACCCACCAACACACACACAGATTATGCTGTTAGATGTACAGTTATTACTGTTACATAATACTGTGTGCCATTGCTTGCCATGATAAAGAGAGTAAGTTGTGGGTAACCAGGTAATTTCTCCTTCCTTTCAGATTATCGCATCTCTGCAAATGCCATTGTGTGCTTTAGCTGTGGACTGAGAGCCTTCAAGGAATTGGCCTACAAGTACAGACAGAACATTCCCCCATCTGAACTGCCTGGTAGGAGCTACCAAAGCATTAGTCAAGCTAGAGGCTAATGAATTCCTGTTGTGTCGGTGTACACGTCTCTATGTACTCGCGTCATTTCAGTGTGTCCTCATGGTGCGTTCTCAGCTACTGTGACAGCCCGTCCCGACTGCTACTGGGGGCGCAATTGCCGTACTCAGGTCAAGGCACATCATGCCACGTAAGTTCAACCAAGATGATGATGATGATGATGATCAATGCGTTAAGGTCCCAAAGCTTGATGTGAAGCTTGCTCTGTAACCACCCACGTTCATGTCCCATGTTAACAAATGCCACTAGAGGTAGTAGTGGCATTTCAGTACGTAACATGCACAACCAATGTTCTTTTCTTTCTTTCGTTTCAGGAAATTTAACCACATTTGTGAGCAGACTCGTTTCAAGAGCTGAGGGCTGAAAGATGTCCTCATAATGCCGAACCTCCTGTATTCCTTGTGGAGCAATAAGATGCTGCACAAATAATATACTTTCAAATTTCTACTTTGTAGTTAATTGTATCCCAGGCAATATACCTATGATTATCTAGCTGACACAAACAATCAATATCCAGTTACAATTGACTGGTTGTATTGAAAATAGTGGAATTTAGAATACTATGCATATCAAAAATGGTTTAAGATGCTCTTTAGAACGATGTTAGCAATTCTGTTGTTTTTGTTAGGTTGCATTTGTAAACTTTACCAGGGTATAGATCAACCATCTGTTTGTAGAGATATAGTAGACTAATGTGCTGACTAGATTAGAGAAATGCTTCCTTGTTTTTATATCAAAAATCTGTTTAGACACCAGGGCGACTTGAGAAATCTGTATGGATTAAGGCCATAAACTACATGTACACTTGCATGTTAGCTGTTTTTAATATACGTGCCCCTCTCCCTGTTAAAAGCAATTTGAAAACATTTAAAACTTTTTTTCTTTTAAGGGGTTATTTTTCTGTTGTACACACACGGACGCACGCACGCAGACCCACACAATGACACTGTGACACTTCTATGCCAGGAACTCTACTCCTGCTGACGTGTAATGGCAGGTGCTAACGAGTAATATAATGGCCTGTTACCACTTGAGGGCATTTGTTTGTTTGTTTGTTTGGTTTTACCCCGCAAGTATTGGGAATACCATGTTTATGTTAGATTTATTTTCTCTGGGAAGGGGATCAGGATATTGTGTTGGATTTGTTTATCTATGGGCACTGGAGCCTCAATTACATGCTTTGCTCAGGATAATCAACTTCAAGCTGATTTAAAGTAGTGCATTAGAGATGCTTGCTCAGGCCTTGGTAGTGGAGACTATTTACTTTTGGAGCCTGTTGTGTATGAATACACAATGTATACTGTGGTGCAGTGTTGGTAGTACATGTATAGTTGGATTCATAATGGTTTACAAGGTATACTTGCAGAATCAGGAATGCACATGCCAATACTATATTTGTTATTTTACCTGTTACTTTTTTCTTGCCATTAGGAAGTATTGTCCTGGAAGGTGTAGAGATTATTGAAGATATAGTGATCCAATTAGATGCATCAATAAATTGAATCAATTTTCCATAGTTCCCAAGGAAACAAAGTTGCTGAATTAAATTCAGTTTGAGCTCTACAATGTTTTAGATGTTAGAAATGTGTGCTGTTAACATAATAGATTTTACACTTAAATATGACTTAAGAATTTTCCTTTTTTATAATATCAACAAATACATGTCACCCACATCTAATCTAACATTACAAGGACAGTTGGAACAGACATAATTATTGATAAAATTAGTTATTTATTTTCTCAGTAGCTGCACTATCCAGTTATGAGGACATTGATATTCATCCTGTTCATTTAAATGTACCATAATTTGATTGGCGATAAGGGTTTTAATTAGATTTTTAATGTAGATGGCAAATGGAAAAAGGAATGTCTACATTTTATAAACTGAGTTAATCATAAAAGATATTGGGTTATATGCACACACATCTAGGTAATTTCATTCCAGATCATAATTAAGTGGATTTCTTTTTTTTTTATTGAATACAGACTTTGTGAAGTACTTATTTTGTTTAGTTTCTTTCCAAAATGCCATTTACCTTTTCACTGTTATAAGAACAATGCGTTATTGTTGCTGATGATTGCAATGGATAAATGCTGTTTGGGAAACCAATTAATGTGGGTTTGTGGGGTTAAAATAAATTGACAGTGGGCGTACTCTTTGCTTACTATATTTCTGGTTTAGTGGGGTGTGTTGATATTTTCCCTTCTCTCCCCAAGTCATACTGGAGTTCTTTGGTAGCTTGGAACCTCAGCAAAAGCACAGCTGATTTCCCCCTGCAGTGAGGCAGTTTAAATTATTCCTTACAGGAGATCAACCTAAGCCAACAGCCAGCAGTCTCAAGCTGCTCTGATCAGGAATGGTTGTTAAAGAGCTTTAAGGGAGTGCTTTGCATTCTCCACCATGGGGCAATACTTTGTATTCTAGGGCAAATATTGACTCACTTTGTGTGGACCAAGCTGCTCTTAACAGTATGACCAATAAAACAGGCAAGTCTTCATTCTAAGGATGCGCAGGACTCTCAGAAGCATTAAATTCAAAGCAGGAACATCTTGGTTCATAAAGAGGCCTGGGAAACCATAATGAAGTGCATTTGTCTTAACTCAAATGAGTTGTTATAATAAATATGGGGAGAGGAAATGAGTAATCCACTACTTTTTGATGTGTACATTGCAGTATCAATGCTAACGTGATATCTGCATTAATACAAGTAAGAGCATGTGTGCATCTGTATGTGTATATCTAATATGGCACCTGATTTTTCCATGAGAACTTATTTGGAAAATACAATGAAAAATACAATGTTCAGCATTCAATCCTTTAATTTGAAATGACAATTTGCTGTTTCTTAGTCACAGAAATGTTATCCCTATCTCATTCACCACGACAATGTGATTAATGCATCCAGTTTCTCAAATCAAGCAGGTACAGCATATAGATGATCCTTCTATATAAATATCACTATATTAGTTGCTTGTTCTCTGTAGCCTAATACTTCTAACACTGGCTATATAAGTAACTGACAAAGATTAATTCCCTTTTTAAATCCAGCAATGACTATATATACATACATGTACAGTATATGTTGCAGTATAATTATTCATGTAGCCTACAATCTGGTATCTTAAACACCCACAGAATCCACAGTGGGTGAACAAAATAAATGAATATATTGAATGCAAAGTGCATATGCTGGGATACATGAAACAATATAGTACAAAGAAAGTGCTCTTTACAGTTGGGGAGCATTTTAAAAATACATTTAGCCTTAAATCTTTTTTTTTTTTGTACCAGAGCAGTCAATGCCTTGGCACAGTAAGCTACATATTCCATCATTGTTGGAAGGCTGTCAAAATAGACTACAATGTGAACATATTGGCAGCAGGAAGCTATATAGTAATTAATTAATTTCAAATAATCTGACAAGCAGGTTATATGGTTCACAGAGAGTCAGCGCTCCTGCATCCTGGTGTAAAGTGAGCCTTCACATCTCGCCAGGCACGCTGCACGGCACTAAGTGGCTGAGAGAAGGCTGGGTGACGTCCACGACTGTTCAGCACACAGCTGAGGGGCGAGGACCTTCCCCCCCCTGATGGTGGAGCTGAGGGGTCTGACCCGGCCTGCTGGAGGTGAGGGCTGGGGTAGCTGCTTCCCGTGTCATACGCTCCCATTGGCCACTCCATTGGCCGCAGAGGCCCAGACCACGTGCTCGGCCAGGACCAGAGGCTGCCGGTCTTCCTCCTCGCAGATGGCGAACACGGGCACGCTGATGTGGTCGGCCTCGGCTGGGGAGTCCCGGCGCTTCTCGCCCGGGAGCTGGCAGGAAGAGGAGGACCTCGGACGGTTCTCAGAGGAAGGCTCGGCGATGTCCGACGTCCCCGAGAGCAGCCCCAAGCCAGGGAACCGGGGCCGCCGCAGGTTGCTCGTGGAGTTGTGGCGCCGCTGCCTCTGGCCCGGCTGGCTCAGCAGGTACGAGGCGTTGCCGTGGAAGCAGTCCGGTGTGTGATCCGGGTGGGTGACCAGACTGGATGGTGCCTGGGATGATGATGTGACAGCCATGCAACATGTGTGGGTTAGGACTCAATGTAGCTTCATAATGATGAATCAACGTGCCATAAAGACACACACACACTGTAGAAGCATTACGTAATGGTGCTGTCATCTACAAAGGTACACGGCTTGGCGCATGGATGAGCAAAGTTTTACGTTTGTCGAGGTCCACGTCAGATTGAACCAATTATGTACAAGGCTTTCTCCTGACTCTTTTTTTTTCTCTCTCTCATCGCACTTATCTGGCATTTCCTGTGTAAATGTAAGTTATTTTCAGGCATTAAACTGCTCATTTGGTTATGGTCGGGAATTAGTTACAGTATATGATTATGAATAAAGGTTCATTCATAAGGTTTAATAGGTATATGGAAGAGATATGCATCGACTGGTTAGTAATATGACGTGGAGTCCTGGTTGTACTTTCTTGAAAATCTTCAAGAGATGCCTACTGCATTGGTGAGCTATGAGTCACCCCCTGACTGTCCAATCACGGGCAGCTGATGAGTCAGCGTAAAAATAGTAAAGTGTGCAACAACACTAACGCTGTCCACCAGCTTGGTGAAGGGGCTGGAGGAGTTCCAGCTGCACCACTTCTTATGGAGCTGAGGCAGGGGAGGCAGCAGGTCTTGGAAGGTGCGGACGCTCCATGCCCTGGGACGGGCGCTAACGGAGCTGCTGTCCTTGGCAGGCCGTGCACCAGTCGGAGAGGCTGTGGGGTCTGGCCAGTCCTTCATAGGACTGGGACCGGTATCGCTGTTCCGGAGATGCCGCTCCCGCTTCTAAGAGACACACACACAAATAAATACAAGTCTAAGCAGCCTTTTTTAGCTAGCACTGCTACTGTAAACAAATGTCTGCTGGCAATCAACTGTTGACAATATAGTTGGCCTATATTAGAGCATCTATATGAAATAACAGTAAAAAACACAAAGATAGAGATAAAAACATGGGTAGCCAGATCTGGGAATTTATCCTAAAATAATTCAGATAGGCTACATATGAACATACATATGAACATACAATTAATTATTATTATTATTATTATTATTATTATACTATTGATTTTCTTTTTAGCGTAAAACTCAATAGGTGCTCTAATGAAATCAATGATAAGATTGTGCTATTCAGAAATGCTTAGATGTTTTTGTACAAAATAGACTACTGTACACAATGGATACACTGCACTCCGACACCTACTCCATTATTTTCCATTCATCCCTTAAACTGACTCACAGAAGAGTAGACAAAGAGAATAAGAGAGGGAAAGAAATGCTATCCATCAGCTGTTGTTGTTGCCACCCACTACATTTCTGACTCAAAGCGTTACTTGTTTGCTACAGGTTGTGTTGTGTACTATCTTAATGGATTGGTAAGAGAGAACAGTAACCTACTGATAAGCCTGGCCCGGGACAGTCACTCAAGGAGTGAATATTGCTGATATTCAGATCTCATTCATTATTTAATTAAAACAAAGCGGCCCATGGCTACTAGCTGGGGTTGTACAATGATTTCATTCATGTAGTTAGTTTCTTTATGTAATATACTGTACCATACAATACCAAGGCCTTACTACAACCTTTGCTGATACAGCAATGTACAGGCCGTCTATCCATCAAACTAGACTACCATATACTCTCCTGGTAATCAGCTGCTGGCCTGAGGAGGACAAAGCATTGTGGCCAATCAGAGAGAAGGTAATCCTTACCACCGAGTCACTAGCAGCTAGCTTTGTCTGGACAAGAAATAAGGGGCTTTCAGCAGTGTCACTTAAGTCTTTCGGACACAATGGCAACTTTGAGGTTAAGGTCATTAAAAAAAGAGTATATAGTGTAAAGATTTTATAGGATTCATTCTTGCCAGCTTAAACTATATTACTATAGTACTTACTATGCTGCCTACTATATTACTAACACACAAACAAACTGGGTGTTGAAATGCATGACACATACAAGTGCATGCACGCGCACACACGTGCGCACCACATACACCAAACTGGAGCTGGGAATCTGGTTCTGTAGATAATACTCCATTAGCCTAGGCTGCAGAAAACCTTGCCAGTCCTTCAAAAAAGCTGCCAGGCTTGTCTTATGCCAAACTGGTATTCCAAGAGAATACAAAAGACTGCAGGGAGAAATGCTGGGTCAAACCCTTCGCTCCCTCCTCGATGATCCTTGCCGACACCGATGTGCTGCCTTGACACGCCAGCCAACCAAATGCACCAGTATTATTAGAAACACTTATTCAGTTCAAAATGCATATGCATATAATATAATACAATATATCTCCCAAGTCTTTGTTGGTATGAAACGGCTTGCTCCATTGGCTCCCAAACAGACACTGGAAAATGTACAGTATGGTTATAATACGTACAGTATTGTACTGTTATTATACAATATATATTATATGCTAACAACTGACTGTAGCTGCAGTACAGTGTAGTCATTAGCGAACCTTTCCAACATTTCCGTAAAGAAAATACCCGTCTTGTGAGCATTTAAGAGAGTTGGAACCCCTAACCGCTGACAGAGAAAAGCTCATACCATGTGTGGAGAGAAGGTCAGCCGTGTGGGGCTAGGGGCTGAAAATGCTATGAACACCTCATCTGCACCCAGGTCCAGCTCCGTCAGTCCGCCAGAGGAAAGTTCCACCCCCGCATCGTGGGCTATTTCACAGTCAGCACTGACTGGAGCAGGGACAGTCAGGAGCCATATTATTCACTACAGCTTGAATTAAAGGAACGCTTTGTGTCATTTCAGTGACACCTACAGTAATGTGATGTGTGTTTAGGGTGTATCTTATAAAAGTGTGTTAGATATTTGTCTAGTATCACCGTTATATAATGTAGCCTGGTTAAAATAAATAATCCTGATTTTGCTATATCCATTCATTCTTTTCTTAGCTTTGCATATCAGCGTTATGTATACTGTAAAACATGATCAATTAGCTGAAGTAACAGTGACCCAGTGGCCATTTAAATAACAGAGAAAGTGTATTTTGAACTGGATAATTGTATCCGTCAACATGGTTGTCTGCTAGTATCTGCGTTCCAAAATCACTGTCAATCATTTTGGTTCTGATAAGTAGGCCCAATTGTCCATGAATGATTTCTTGACCACAAGGATGCTTTTTACAGTACAATAGCATTCAAATTAGATTTTATAAACGGACATTTAATGGACAAAGATGGTCCATCTTGATAGAAGAAGAACGTAATGCCAGGTGCACACTACACGATTTCAGGCCGATTTGGACCCGATTTGGTCGTGACCGATGCATTTTCAGCGTCGGGACAGAACGTGGCTCGTCGTGAGCGACGACAGGCGTCGTTACTCCGTGTAGTGTGACATATTCTAAGATAGGCTACGAGACATCTGAGACGCCTCAAGACCTCCCGACGAAAAGACTAGCGTGTTAGGATTTATTTTAATTTTCTCGCCTAGTTTGACATCCTACGAGGTGCTTCGACATATTCCTTCACGTTAACCAATAGGATGGATGCGTAAGCTACTAAATACACGTTTACCAACTTTATAGTTCGGTACAGCTGCAGATTAGTCTATTCTATTGACAGCTAGGGCATGAGAGGATCTGCACCACTGCTTCAGAGCTGTGCCATTGTGTTTGTGTGTGTGTGTATGTGTGCTTGAGAGAGTGCTTGGCGAATCCCCACTTGCACGCAATGATTCAGTAGATATTTATAACTTGATCGGACCGCTGCGTGGCCTTGTTTTTTTAAACAAATGCCTAACAGTTGGAGTGGTTCAAACCAAAGCTGCTTCGACGTTTTCCTTTATTTCTCTCTTTTTTTCTGAGCATAAAATCCCCAGCATGACATACAGCGCTTGTGTATCCATGACAAATGCTTGAGCGGGCGCGTTGCGAACTATGATTGACAACTTCTTGACCCGTCCTCCCCGATGACACCTGATCTCTCGCCAGGTCGTGAACGACAGCATACTTCCATAATACTGTGATCCGTCGGTGTCATACGTGTAGTGCTGCCAGTCTCCCTGCCACGACACGTCAAGAATTGATCGCACAATGTTCGTCTAATCTGACATGGTAATAATCGTGAAAGACAAAAAAGTCGTGTAGTGTGTACCCGGCATGAGTGAAAAATGAGTTGTGTTTAAATAAAACACTTCCATTACTTGTGAGCACACTATACTATAAACAAATATACAGCATGGTTTAAAGTATAGCTGATGTTTTTTGTCCTTCCTTGGACTATAAACTTTCTAGAATCTTGTCACTGCAAGACACAATAGCACTATGTCTATAATATAATATAGAGATTGCATTACATTAAGCGATATCATCCTATGCTCCATCAACCCTTTGCTTTTCAACCTCGCATTGAGCACATTTCTGAAGTAAACACTAGTGCATGGAATGTATTGATTCGTGTGTGTGTGTGTGCGTGCGTGTGTGTGTCCATATGATTGTTATGATACTGTAATGAGAGCCTTCCTACCGTATGTTGAGGCAAATATAACAGTGGCCCGATTATGCCAAAAACATGTTGTCCTATTAAGTCATTAGCTGACCTTGTTGGAAAGGACACAAATCACTGTCTCTACCTCTGGGTGTGAGGCTGTGTGTCTGTCTGTCTGTCTGTCTGTCTCTACCTCTGGGTGTGAGGCTGTGTGTCTGTCTGTCTGTGTCTGTCTCTACCTCTGGGTGTCAGGCTGTGTGTCTGTCTGTCTGTCTGTCTGTCTGTCTCTACCTCTGGGTGTCAGGCTGTGTGTCTGTCTGTCTGTCTGTCTGTTCGCTACCTCTGGGTGTCTGTCTGTCTGTCTGTCTGTCTGTCTCTACCTCTGGGTGTCAGGCTGTGTGTCTGTCTGTCTGTCTCTACCTCTGGGTGTGAGGCTGTGTGTCTGTCTGTCTGTCTGTCTGTCTGTCTCTACCTCT
>JAODUH010043653.1:0-20164 GCA_027564835.1 Typhlichthys subterraneus | reverse complement strand
CGTCCAGCTGGGAGGAGACCTCAGGGAAGACCCAGGACTAGGTGGAGAGATTATATCTCCACACTGGCCTGGGAACGTCTCGAGATCCCCCAGTCAGAGCTTGATGATGTTGCTCGGGAAAGGGAGGTTTGGGGTCCCCTGCTGGGGCTGCTGCCCCCGCGACCCGACTCTGGATAAGCGGTTACAGTACCCTATACAGTTCTATGTTCATAACACAGAAGGATTGGGTGAATTCATTAGCCTAATGAATGTGTGAAAGTTACATTAGAAAATGTTGTTACGTATCCTTGCCCTTTTTTAAGTAGGTATACGCAAATCCTTGATCTTTCCTGGTGGGTATACGGCGTATACCTGCATATCACGCAGACTACACCACTGCTACTGCCTATAGTCTACTATGGTGAACAGGTAGCCCTAAATGCCTCCTTTAGTTATGTGTGGCCTGGTACCTGGAATAAGATACCCTCTTGACAGGAAATGTATGGTCATGAGGGAATCCATGGTTGTCTAGAGGCTTGGGCTGGCAATAGCCTTGTTCTTCCAGTAGACAGGCACCAATATCTTTAGAGGCATTCTGCAGGGAATGCTAATGTGATTGATGATATAGATGGTAATACTTTATAAATAGCTTTCATTTACAGGTTGCTGTTCTCATGAAGGTGGCAGCAACTCTATATGGATGCACACTAATAAAACTTGTAAAGTTATATTTTCATTAATTAAGCCCCACACATGGATAAAGTGCTTTAAATAACAGTAACCTATATTAGATTATGGCAGATTATTTTGTTTTTGTTCTTTATGCCCAATTTACCTGGTTCATCTGACAGTAGAGTTGAGAGTAGATAGTGGAAATTGGTTATGCTAGTATGAAAATGATCTGTATTGGTGTAGTGTTATTTAATACATTAAAAACCAAGGAACTATTCATTAGATTTAATTTGCATGTGTTTCAAAGCATTTTTGGTGATGATTGTATGGTGTATACCGGTATACATTCAGGAATCCATCAGTAGCCTATAATCGAATTAACAAAAAAAGCCTTTATTTAACCATGATAATTTGTAACAAAATGTTTTGGAGTGTGGTCTGCAGGGACAATAGTTGCATGTAATTAGATCATTTTGTTATTTGTCTATAAAACAATCTATCATATATACTAGCTCAGGAGGTGTTACCCCATTGAAGGAGGAACAAACCAATTAAATGAAAGCCTCTCTTAAAATATGCAATAGACAGACTATAAGCAGCTAAAATCTCCATTCATATCCATGCATTCAACTAAAGTCAGTGATTAAGTGACATTGTGAATATAAAAATATCAAAATGTAAGCGCCAAATTAATTTAGTAATATAACTATAAATATTTCAATAGTGTACTGTATATATACAGTAATATTTGCTCTCATAGTAAATTACCACTGTTGCTTCCAAACAATTGCATAGCTGTCACTTTCCCTATACTCTAATGATTATATGATATAAAATGAATTGATATACAGTAATTCCCTTTTTCAAGTCCTCTTGAAGGCGTCATGTAATTGAACCACGTCATCCTATTTGACTGTTGTTATTTCATCTTGTTCCTCTGTTGTCAAGTCTGGACCATGGACAAGCACCGCCTTTATAATGCACTAGCCAGTAAGTCCAGCACCTTTAAATGACATGCAGCAAAGGCAGCAGTTCTTAAAGTGCTATGAATGTGCAATGCTTTGCCCAGTATTTAAGATTAAAAAGACACTACAACATTCTTAAATAATACTGAAACGCACTGTGTTCCTCATACTGTACTATATAGTATGGCATTCATGTCTATATTCTGTACAATTAACACATTTTACCTGAATGACTAGTACTTCCTAATATCTCAAATGTCTTTGGAAAATATAAAGTGCTTTGTGAATCCTTGTCATCCTTGTCAAAAGACACATCATTCTTCTCCAAATCTGGTGAATTCGATCTGCAGAAACTCTCCTCATATAGATGAGTAAGAAGCTTATATTCTGTAGAATTACCTTTTCTTTTTTTTTTTTTTTGCAGCCAGAGGTGTAAAAGTTAGTCACAGACAGTAAGTACAAACTGTGTTTTCTTACTGTAGAAGTTCTAAAACATTGTTTTATCTGTGTTGGCCATGCATTAACCAGTTGGCTTCACTAATGGCGCTTTCCACTGCATGTACCAGCTCATCTCAGTTCAGCTCAACTCAACTCCACTCGCTTTAGGAGCTTTTCCACTGCTGGCACCAGCTGAACTCAACACGCCTTTTTTGCTTTTCCATTGGGCAAAAGCTGGGATAGTGCGAGGTACTTTTTCTAGTACCTGCTCTGTCGAGGTTCCAAGCGAGCTGAGGCGATACCAAATGTGACGCCACAACAATGCAGACTACTGATTGAATTAAATCTTCACTTGAATTGCACAACACGGGCATACATCCAACTACTGAAGCAGTCGCAACTTTTAATTTACCTTTCATTAAATGGCAAAACACAAAACCACATCCTGATCAATTGAGGAAGTGCAGATTGTTCTCGGCATAATCAATGTCATCTACTGAGAGCTGGACGGGCAGTTCACGTAAAGTGAAGGTTGACCAGGATGTCTATGAACTGTTGGCTGTACACGGCTACAGAAGGACATTCCAACAAGGTAGGGATACTGTATGTTTCTAAATAAAACATAGAAATGATCTACTGCAGGAGTGGCTTGAACAGCTTCGTCACCATGGCGACCAGGTACAGCTGTGTAGGTAGTATCTGCAGTGGAGAAAGACCCGTGGCGAGTAGAGTCGAGTAGAGCTGATACTATGTAATAGAAAAGCTCCCTAAAGCGAGTAGAGATGAGCTGGTACCAGCAGTGGAAAAGCACCATAAGTGGTCTACTAGTCCAGGAGCCGGTGTCAGGACACTCTCAAAGGGGCCGCGGTTGGTGCAGCCCTGCAGTCTCTGGGCTCAGAGAAGGGCTGTGTGTGGCCTTGATGGGGCTCCAGTTACCCAGGGAGGCTTGCAGGGCCTTGCGGTGGGCTAACCGGTGTGTGATGGAGAAGCCAGCGTTGCCCTCTAGCTGTGACAGCACCACCAGCACCTGCCTGCAGAGGGCATTAGAGAAGCCACTATTTATTCTACTGCACTGCATCTACGGTGTAGCACATGTCCATTAACATAGTATGGGCTAAAATACAGGAAGGTCTTTTCATTATTCTGAATGACCATGTATTCAAACCACAAAGGCACTACCTGGCTCAAGTATCTTTCCAAATGGGAACACACCATTGACAGTGCAACATTTAAAAAGAGGGCAGAGATTCACGAGTCAAGACTAGAAGGTACGTACCATCTGATTGGCTGCATTACTGTGTGTGTGTGTGTGTGTGTGTGTGTGTATCCATGTCTGTATAACACAGACCTGTGTAGAGGGGGGATGCTGTCTGTGGTTTTGAGGCTGCTGCGCGTCGACACCACGTTGAAGCTGTCGCTGCAGTCACATGACACATGGAGGTGGTGCCGCGGGTGACGGTTCTCCACCATGACGATAAGCCCCGCCCATCCATGGGTCAGATAGTAGCAGGTCATGCCTTCTCTGCCCTGAGAAACGAGTTAAGCTAGCGGTGCGCTGCATCAAGTTACACAGAGACCAACCCAAAAACGCCTATATGGGATGTCACACTCATCATGCATTAATTCGCCCAGCCGATACACCTTCTTATTCAGTGTATGGACAAAAGGCATTATTATTAGCTGGGTATGCTAATATATATATCGTTCCATGTACACAACAAACGGTCGGTTTGTTCATTACCTGTCTGTCTGTCTGTCTGTCTGTCTGTGTGTCATTCACACAGCTGAGCTCACCTCGTGTCTCTCGCCCTTGGTCTCAGTGAGGTGGATGATGGCATCAGCTACGGTGCTACTGGAGGCTGTGACCTGCTCCACCACAACCAGACGAGAGCTGTAGATGGCCAGCGTGTAGCTAGGAGCTTCTGGTCTGCACGCGTGTCCTGTGGACAGACAAGAGTCCATATGTTTCTGTACGTCTCCGACATCATTATGGCCCCTTTAATGTATGCTCTACACCTGCTTTGTCCCAAGACCCACCTAGAGAGGACCAATCTATTTAGACACCAACCAAACACCAAGTACCGGCAGAGTCATTTTTTTGTTTATTCAAAAACCCATCCATTGTAGCTAATGCTATACCTGTGTGTGTGTGTGTGTGCCAAATATGTTTGAGCAGAGCGCTCCAGAATCTATGGTGTGCACATGTGGTCAAATAGGATTTAATCTAATCAGGAATAATTAGTTCATTTTGCCACAACCTTACTCACGACCAATGAGTGGAACAACACGATAGTAAAGCATGGAAGCCTTTCATTGATATTCTTCATTCATTCAATGGCCGCTTGCAATTTGTGCGACCCACACACTCCCACTCAGTGACCCACCTGTGGGTCCCGACCCACAGTGTGATAACCTCTGCTCTATACAACAGTACACTGTATATAATGTTTTGCATATATGCTAATCCTGTACCCTATAATCATGTAAGAAATACGCACACATTATAATTCCCACAATGCAATGCGATCTAATATCAGGAGAAATGAACATAACTTATAGTAGAGGCATGTGCTTCATCTCCCGTCAGTCTGCAGGCCTGCAGCAGCCAGGGAAGGTCAAAGTAGCGTGTGATGGCTCCAGAGATTATGATACGTGGACAACTGCCTGGGTAAGATCACTATTATCCCTCAAAAGCTACTGCGGCTTTACTGTGAAATGTGTGTTCCCTGCTACTGTAGATACATACCAGTCTGCCTAGCAGCCATAAGCCCCAGTTAACAGACTTGATGGACCAATCGGGAGAGATCACGTGACTCAATCAGCCAATAGTAGGTTAACAGTCATTTTAGCTTGAAGGCGTCCCCTCAGACACCAATGGCCCACGTTGCTGGCACCATGTCCATCATATAGGTACTGTTGTGGTTCTTACCTGCCGCGTCAGCCTGGTAGTTGTGCCAGTGGTTGAAAGCGCAGCACAGCACAGCGTACTCCCCTGGCTCCAGCATGACATCGCAGCCCACAAACCTGCGCACCGAGCGCTTGCTGTGGGCCTGGAGCCGGCCCAGGAGCAGCCCCCTTGCACCGTCGTAGCTGGCCCGGAACACCAGCAAACACAGATCCAGCAGGTGGCTCTCCGCAGTGTCCCAACGCCTGGGAGACAGAGGGGGAGGCTAGGCTACCAGCTGTAGCTCACGCTACTCTTTCATGGGTTCATGGCCATGGGTAACATACAGTATAACCAGTAATGGGTGCTTAATTGGTTCATGGGAAACATACAGTATAACCAGTAATGGGTGGTTCATGGGTTCATGGGTAACATATAGTATACCCAGTAATGGTGGTTATTAGATTACATTTAGCTTGCTGACTATACCTTTAAGCCTTGATTCAGTGAATTGTACAGTTAGCTGTCTTTACCCAACGCCCACTAGTTGCTGGACTGGTCCTGACCTGCTGCCCTGCTGGAACAAGCTGAGCTCCACAGCGGTCCTCTCCAGCACAGTGAGGGACACCGCTGTGACCGGCCCCTGGGACCCTCGGGGGAACACGCCGGGGACTCGAACCTCCTGCCAGTCTGGGTGGATCTTGCAGATGTCCACAGAGTCAAAGTACCTGCCACACATGCCACATCAAAACAGTCAATGCAGCCTGTGTAGGATGGCCTACGTATGCCACACAAACGAACTGCTCCACCTGATAAAGTCCCAGAAGTCCATCCAGAACATGCCGTCTTGGGCTCGCTGCGTACACAGCTCCCTCCTCAGGAGAGGAGGCCAGTCGGGCCAGCCATCTGCCCAGGGACCCGTCCACGAGAACCGTCCCCAGGGGTTCCTGAGCTGCAGTAGCCTGGAGCAGGTTGGCAGAAGAAGATGGCCTTACGGTATTAGTATGGGTCAGCTCTTACAGTTAAATGCTCTTTAGATTATTATTATTATTATTACCTTTATTTAACCAGGATAAGCTTTATTGAGATTAAAACTATATTTTACAAAAGAGTCCCGGCCAAGACAACAGCACAAATAACAGTTTCAGACATGAAAACAAGAATTTACAATAAATTAATTTACATAATTCAGAAATAAATTAATAGATATTCAGCAATATTTGTCACAAGTCATCCCAATCAAACAGTTGTAAAATGAATCATTTAAAACATGTACAGGCAAATGTACCTGCCTCCAAGTCAGAGATGATTCCATGCAGAGGGTGATGCATACTTAAAAGCTCCTTTCCCCATCTCAGTGTGTACTTTGGGTACACATAAAAGTGAGAAATCCTGGGAGCGAATACCAAATCTCACCTTCATTTTTTGAATTATGTAGGTCCCTAATAAATTGGAAGGAGTCAAAGATGGCCTTATAAATATGTACCAATGGTTTAGTCTCCAGGTGGACAAAGCCGACCATCCAACGCGTGCATACAGAGAGCAATGGTGAGTTAGGGCTTTGGAATATGTGATGACCCTAAATGCTCCATGATAAATGGTATCCAGTGATTTGACATTGAGAAGAAGCATGCATGTATAAACATCTCCATAATTCAACACAGACATAAAAGTAGCAGAAACAACAAGTATCCTTTGAGCCTTAAATTAGAAGAACATTTTCTTCTAAAATAAAAATCAAATTTCAACTTTTTTGTTGTTGCTAACTGTTGAATATAGGGTTTAAAAGAAAGAGTTTCATCTATAACAATGCCTAGGTATTTATATTGAGATACTCAAAATGTTCTCATGGCTTTGCACCAGTGGTTGCATTGTGTGTGTGTGTGTGTGTGTGTGCGCTGTGCGTCCTCAGTGTCTGACCCAGTGTCAGAAGCCTGACCTGTGACCATCTACATCGCGTACATCCAGGACCGAGTAGGCGTGCCGTGGCCTCAGCCCCAGCACCTCGTACTCCGCCTCGTCCACCTTCATGTTGCCTCCGCCACAGGAAGCCCCCATCAGGAACCTGGGGGGTTGTGGGTAGTGGAGTTGTTGAACATACAGTGGGGGCAGGTTAGACACACACACACACACACACACACACATGGCTTAGCTCTGATCACCCGTGATACACACCCTGCCTCCTTAGAGCTCAGCATCTTGGCCCAGATGAGGTGTGGGTCGATGGGCTCCTCGCGGGGGTTGGTGGTGCTGACCTGAAGAGCCAGGGACTCACAGGGAGCCCCTGTCAGAGTGGAGAGGCCCTCGATGGCGCGCCCAGCCTGCAGCGTGAAGTAGGAGCCATGGAGCTTGGCCAAGGCCTTCTCAATCAGAGCCACCCACAGCTGCCTTCTCTGGGCCTGAATGCGTATTACACTAATAAACTCTTGTTCAGAGCAGAACAAATAACCTTTATATGTTATCACACACATGACATATGCCAAGAAGAGTAATAGTGTGGTAGCATAGAGAATCAAACACATCTGTACAATAGTTGTGTTTTTTAAGGTTAGGTAATAACCCTAACCCTATTTCCTATTGAGTTGGAAGTTTGGTTATCTGAGCCAGTGCCCTTTTCAGTATATTTTTTTAGTTACCATGTTCCTTTAAACCTATGTATTAGATATAAATCATTATTAAAGTTACAATATTTTAGACCAAATAAATATTTGTAACAGCATCTTATTAATAAAACGTGCATGGGGGATGGAATGGTGTTTTCACTGGTGGTGAGTGCAGGTGCAGACGAAATCAAACCATAGCTTATTGTTTAGTATGCTCTCAACAAACAGCACCAACACAATAGCCAACAATACAGACATAATCCCGAACACACTGCACATACAGTATCCCTCCTCTAGTCACACACAGGTGGTGCACATAATTAACAATTAACCAGAGTCTAGTATGGAACTGGTGAACTATAAGGATTATGACGGTTGGTTAAACCGGTGAGATTGAGCAGGTGAGGATGTTGCTGTCCCTGGGTGCACCTCAGGACATTGCAGAGATTCACTACAGAATTCACTACCTTCTTCTAATCTAGAGGATTCCGAGTCACAGGTCACGTGATTTTGGCACCGCTGCTAAATTGCCTGGGGGGGACAAACAAAGTTTATCTACCATTGACTTTGTATTGCGTGAAGGTGCCTCCTTGTCACTTGCATCCGATAACGACAACATGCCCACAAGCTGTTTTGTGACGGGATGCACTACCACCAAGGAAAAGAACCCAGGCATGTTTTTTATAAGCTGTCGAACCGAAAATATGAGAATTTAAGTAAACAAAAGTGGAAGTTGTGCTGTTTGCAGGGAAAAGGTAGACGTTTATACAGATCTTTTCTAACCTTCCGGTCACTCAAACACTGTACAGTATTGCCTCACATTCACAAACAAGGTAACCCACAGGGCCATCAATGTATTTAGTGAATACCCCAAATAAAATATAGTATAGCCTAATAAATATATTATTGATCTGACTTGAAAACTAAACAATATAACAACAGAGCTACTGAAAGTGAGACCTCTCAGTAAGCACCAGACTGTTCTCTGACAATAAACAGTGCTAAGCTACATTACATGAAGGCAAATGGGGTGAAAATGAATCAATCAAGTTTCTTTTGATAGGCTAGGCAGAATTCTCTGAATAGCAACTCTGTTACTACTGTCTGAGCAACGCGGAGCATTCAATACACATATTTAATACCTTACATGTTCCAAGTGAATAGGTGCATATTTGTCATGATAGTTTTCATTAGCCAATCACAGCTAAGGGATGGGGGTGGGACTTTCTGTAAGAATTTCAACATCAATCGACTAATAGAGAATGATCTAGCTACTGTACCTAGCACACAGGGTTGGCTCCAAAAATATTTTTTGGTGGTGCAAAAAAAAAAAACATTACACTAAATGTAATGCTCTGCCCTCCCAAAAAATATTTTAAATCACATTATAATGTGTACATAATTGTGACACCAATTTTTTAAAAGATTGGTTAATATGATGACACTTTAAATCCGATACATTAAATAATATATTGTCATAAATCAAAATCAAGTCAAAATGTGGGGACATTTTAGTTGCAGCCGGGTATAGTTACATCCTTCATAATAAATATAAGATATGAATAAGAAACACGAAGGACAACGTATAGACAACATTCCATACACAAACAGCACATATAAGATCACTATTAAAAGTTATCATTTATGACGATTCAAACTATTTATTGCTGTACACACAAAAGAGGCTGTGAATTGCTGTGAATTGTTATGCACACAAAAGAGACTAAGTCCTTTGAGTTGGAATTCTGTATCTTCTACCAGAAGGCAGGAGCTCAAACCCCCCCTGCAGGGATTGGTCAGAACTACAAGCCATTATGGCATGGGCCTTTCTAATGACCTACAGTCTGTACCTGGTTCACGCCAATGACTTTACTGGCCACTCTGACTAGTTGAGCAAGCCTGTGTTTGTAGGACATGTTTAGGTTCCCAAAGCATGCCATCATACAATAAGTCATGACTCAACCATGACTCAATAAATGTTCTACTGGACAAATAATTTTGGTGCATACCTTAAAAGAGTTTGATTTCCTCAAAATATACAGAGGTTGTTGTATTTTATTAGAAATGGTATCTGCATGATCCTGGAAGCACAGTCTGTTATCAATAACCATACCCAGATATTTGTATTTCTCCACAACTCAACCTCAGTTCCCTCAATAACTGTGAGTTTATGGATAGGTGGTTTTTCTCAAAGCAATGACCATGTCATTAGTTTTTAAAACATTTAACTCTAGGAAAGACTCCTTACACCATGACACAAATTAATTAACAATCGGTGATCAGACTCCTCCCCTTTCAGCAGACTGACTATAACAGATAATCTGCAAACTTTATAATGTGTCTATTGTCTGACAGCTATTTGTGTAAAGGAGAAGAGAGCACACGTCCCTGTGGTGAACCCGTAGATGAGTGGAGCTTGTGAGAGAGTACACCATTAACTCTCACTTGTTATTAAATGCATAATTACCACATTCATTTTATAAGATTAGACTTGGTTTAAAACTGACGTGCATATAGGCGTCAACTGGGTATTGCCATTTCATCAGCTTTACAATTTCGCTTGTATCGCCATAGAATTGATGATTTATGCTTTACAAAAATGATATATGCCTGGTAGCTAATCGCATATGCGTAAGAAACGCAGCCGGTGGGTGGAACGTAAGGATTAAATGAAAATAACTCTTTGAAAGCGTGATTTAGATGCTACTGGAAAAGAGATACCCTCGGATCAAGACGTCGGATGGTCTGATTGGTAGAACGAGTTTATTTCACCAGCATATGACGTCATAAACGAGTCGGCTTTGGATGAGGTAGTCTCGTTGTAAATTGTCTCGTTGTAAATGGCTTGTGTTTACGTACAGGCTATACAGTACGTCTCATTCCAGCTGGTAGTGGGTTCTGCTACTCAAGCCCTGAATTGGCAATATCCTCTAGGCTAATTTGTCATTACTGTATTTACATATTGTAGCCTTAACTTGCCAATTAGAATATTCAGTATATTAGTTCGAAAAATCTATTGAATCCTTTTATAGCTGGGAGATTTGTCTATATTGTTTAGCGGAAGAAGGTAAAAATTAGTGTTTGAGTCACAATACGCTGGGGAAGAACCCCCACACACCCCACTTAAAGTCTCCCAATAAAACGTAACTCAAACCTCTACCCTTCAGACGTCATGTCCCCTTGCCATGGCTTTTGATGAAACAATGCTCCTGCTGACGCGCAGGGGCCGAATTCTGAAATGTGCAATAATGCGCAGTGAAGTCATAATTATTATATAATTACACAAAATTACTGAGACCTACACGCTGTTATACTGTACCAGCATGTGTATGTTGTTGCTCATGGTGTGTGGTTACCTGTATACACGTTTGCTGTATGTATTTAATCGGACTGGTTGTTTTATTCAATATTGACTGTTAAGTATTGGCAGGCTACACCTTCCTGCAGAATATGTAGCTGTTCTTATTTTTACTCTCATTTGCTTTGTTAATGTCTGCCCCCTTGAGAAACTCAGATTCCCACCCATTCCACTCATCCTGGAGCCGACCCTGCTAGCATGACTCACACTGAATGCTTGTGACCTGCGTGACTACTGTAGCTTTACTGTATGAGCTTCCCGCAAGTTGCGCTGAATAGCAGAGGACCGAGAGTGAACTAGCTAAAGGCCTGCATGCTAGTAATTTTACAGTAAGTGAGTTAAAAACATTTGACCACTGAAATTTGATCTACTGTAATACAGTACCATGGAACACAAAGAGAAAAAGGTGAGTCAAAGAGAAGAATTATGAAACGATTGATATTCACATAATTTCAGTGGAGCTGAAAAGCCAAAATGAAAGCGATGCCAGCAAGTACTAATAACGAGGAGACAATTTTCATCTTGAAATTTATGGGGAGGAACACTAAACAAATTGTTTGAGATGTGGCAGACTGGAGATGAATATGAAAAACTTGCCTGAAACGGATTGCAGAGTTTGTAGTTTAAGTTAAGGACCACAAGCAATGTTTTTGTCATATTTGTCATATTTATGCTTGGTCTGTTTGGCGAGATTGTTGCATGTCACATTCAGAAGTAACATGCAAGGATTTGTGGAGACCTACAAAGTATGCCTGATGATCGAGCATCGAGCGTTTTGAACTATGACAGTGTTAGTAGTACAAGTCAATATGTAGACCAGGTGTGCTGTGTTATGCTTTTGCGTGCGTGATGTGAGGTTAGCTTTGCTATAGTAGACCATTCAATCATTAGCTTTGGGCACCGGTTCTGATCGCTATAGCGGCCCAGATCACACAGAGAAGCGTAGCTAAAGGCGCGGCCGCTTCAAAAGCCCTGTGATAAACCCCAATCACAGAGATGGGCTGCTTGAAATGATAAGCAACGTTTGAGTCGTTGTGGTGACACTGAAGGCCCAGGGTCGAGGGTCACGGTTCGCTACTGTGTTCACCCATTCAGACACACTCACACACATGCGGGGTGACACCTTACTAAAACGTCCTCATCACGCCTTTAAGGTGAAGGTGTGACTGCCGTGGTTCCTTGGATGTACCTGGGAGAAGAGCAGGTGTCCGTTGTGGTCGCAGGGCAGCAGGTCGTCCACCAGCACCGTGGTCCACAAGCCGTCCTTACACAGACGCACCTGGTAGGCCCCCTCCACACACAGCGAGCGGGTCACCATAACCTGCTCCACCAGCTCAGGGCGCTCTGCCAGCACGGCCAAGGCACTTAGGAACCTGCCCGCGAACGCACGCGCACACACACACACACACACACACACACACACACACACACAGCAGGGCTGTCACACGCTAGCCTGCCTCTGTTCATATTCATATCAAACGTTACAGGTGACACCACTACATCCATTCGGCAACTGTTCCCTGAGGAATGTTGTACGCATGGATGCCGACAGTATTACAGTATTGTCATGGCGATACTACTTCTCAAACCAGTATTGCCTGGTTTGAGAAGTACCCTTCAAAGCATGGGTATTGCTATCATAGAACTATATAATAACTAAAGCACGGGTATTGCTATCATAGAACTATATAATAACTAAAGCATGGGTATTGCTATCATAGAACTATATAATAACTAAAGCATGGGTATTGCTATCATTGTCACACCCTGATCGTTCACCTGTTGTAGTCTCCACCCCACACCAGGTGTTTCCAGTTCCCTATTACCCTGTATTTCACCCTTGTTCTCTGTTCTGCCAGTTGCCAGATCGTTTGTCTTGTTTGTCTACTCTCGTTCCAGCGTTTGCCTCCCTGTGTTTCCTGTCCTAAGTGTAGTCTACTCCCGGTCTCGATTCTTCTGCCTGTCTTGGATTACCAACTTGCCTACTTCAGCCTTCTGCTTCTCGGTGACAACTCTGCCTGTTTTGGATTACGAGCCTGCCTGACATTTATACAGAATAAACTGTTTGTTGAACGCTATTGCCCTGACTCCGTGTCCGCACTTGGGTCCTTGTATTTGCCGTTGTGACAATCATAGAACTATATAATAACTATAGCACGGGTATTGCTATCATAGAACTATAACTATCCTACTCGGGGTCTCATAAAGGCATAAATGTCCTGGAGGAGGATCCCCAGTCCCCCCGCTCAATCAGATGCTCAAATGTGTGCGTTCTGTGGGGCCCATGCCTTCTGTGAAAACTGTTAATGTAGCCTACATGTAGGCCTAGGCCATTTTTAATGACAATGATCAACTATTTCACATTAAAACACACAATAACCGTTGTTTCATGGGTCCTTTATCTAATTCACACCATGTTGTAGGCCTGTGTTAGACGAGAACATTTGGCAATACTACTTTTACACTTTAGACGGCACCCCTGATTGTACCCCAACGATTACAAGCAGCATTATGATGAATGGCTGTACAGACATGCACCCTGATTGGACACTGGTCACGGCTTACATTAAAGGAGCAACTTTATGGACAATGAGCATAAAATCTGAAGCAATTATAACAATCACTCTGATAATTGAACCAGTTGGACAACCCTATAAATAACAAGGAAAGTAGAGAGTTTGATCCATACAATTGACAGGAGAAATTCTGAATGTTAAGCGATATCTGATATCATTGTACTGTACTAAACTTGACTCAGCGTGTTATTGAGAATTCAGAGACATCCAATATTATCTTGTGGCTTCTCTATTCTGGGCTCACCAGCAGTTACCCAGCAGTCCTTGCAGGATATCGGTGGGGCGGAGCGTTCGAAACACCGACCACTTCACGCCGCGATCTCGCGGGTTGCAGCTGTTGATCTCTTGGGGCCGGAGCCACTTCTTAACCCTCTGCTGAACGTTGTCGTTCTCTGGGAAACCAACCGACTTCGGACCAGGGGGAAAGGTGTCGTCTACAAAGGTCACAGTGTTCTGGGGAGACATTTAAGTGTGTACTGATAAGATAATCAAGTCAAACGTATTAGAAACATTTGTAGCTGCATTTAGAGAAAACAGCAATGATCATTAAGAATCTAGAAAGAAATTAGGTGAAGTTAGTATATAAAACTAAAACATGTAGAACTTGTCCATGGCACATAGTGTCCAGGGTACAACGTATTACAAATGATTACAAATGACAGGATTACAAATACATGTACTGTATGTTCTGGGCTCTAGAAACACAGTCAAATCCCGCTGACAGATGACTTAAATGGTAGACCAGACTTCTATCCCTGAGAAGTGGACATTTTAATGAAACATTTATAATTGTTCTAAATACGGCTACTGAGCTAGATAATATGCATTATTAATAATTATCATATTAGCTGTACTACTTCTACTATAGGTCATATCATTAGTAATAATGATATGATATACTGCTACTATAGATCATATCATATCATTAGTAATAATATGATATAATGCCACCTCGCCCATCACTGACCTCCGTGCAGAAGCAGACAATGTTCTCCCACAGCTCTCTAGCCTCTTCCTCATCATTGTGCCTCCGCTCCTCGGCCAGCTCGCTCTCCTTCCTGTTGAGGCCGGCCACCGGTGGCAGGGGCGGAGGCCGGCGCACCAGGCACGGCTGGAGGGTGTGGCATGCCAGGCAGTGCTTGGCGCTGGCCTGGTTGGTGAGCGTGCACGAGCCACAGGACCACTGCCTCTCGCCCACCAGGGCCGCGGCGTGCACGCGCGCCTCCCACGGCGCCGCCAGGGGAGACATCTCCTCCTTGAGGATGCTGAGCCTCCGATTGGCTGGGAGCTCCTGGGGGAGGGGGAGAAGCGAGGCAGTGACAGCTGGTAGACTTTGGAGGGAGCTCTGCGATTGGACCAGACATAATAAGGGGGGCGGGACCTCACGGCGGCTGCAGGGGATTGGATGGTTGTGTCCCTGCGATGCCGTGCTGAGGCCCGAGGGAGGGGGCGCAGGACAGTCTGCCGGCAGAGCTTCCTCCTGGGTGGAGATGGAGAGGGACAGCGCCCCCGCTGGAGGCCGTGGGCGCTGCTCCAGCAGGGGGCCGGCGTCAGGCAGGAGCAGGGCCTCGGGGATCTGGGGCAGGGACAGTCTGCGTGGGCCCCCGCATGCCGAGCAGGAGGTGGAGGAGGAGCTGTTGTGCAGGGTGCACCTGGAGCACGGCCAGCCCTCCGGCTCCTCCGCCCTGCTGGGCTGGCTGGCCCGGCTGCTGGAGGCCCCGGGGGGAGTGTGGTCACACAGGGAGCACGCAGGCCTGCTGGGGGAGTTGGCCAGCGTGCAGCGGGGGCAGGCCCAGCGCTGCCCATCTCTGCTGCTGCCGCCGCCGCCACGCCACGACCAGCGAGCCTCGGCACGGCGGCGCGGCGCTTCGCAGACGGAACAGCGGGGGGCTCCGGACGCGTTGAGGAAGGTACAGCAGCTGCAGGCCCACTGGCTGCTCCCCGCTGGTACAGACCCAGAGGAGTAACTGTGGAGGGGAGGGAGACAACACACGTCACCCAGGCTGAGGAACTCCCCGCTGCTTCACAACAAGCCAGAAAGACAGGGGTCTTTACAGCTGTTCCCCCACTCAATGTTCCCATGTAGGAATGCTGTGCACACGTACAAAACACTGGCTGTAGTGTGACGCATCCACTAGTCCAGGGGTGGCCCTGCATGTTTTAGATGTCTCTCTGCTCCAACACACCTGACTCAACTTAAGGAGTCGTCAGAAGCCTGATAACGAGCTATTCATTAGAATCAGGTGTGTTGGAGCAGGGAGACATCTAAAACATGCTGGACAGCGGCTCTCAGGACAAGGGTTAGCCACCCCTGGACTAGTCAGTCGGTGGTGTCAACAATCTGTATGGAAAATAGCATCATAATAGGTCCTATAGTTTTATAATTACGTAAATAATGATTAATATAGTAATGAAGTAAATCATAATCATAAATGCATACATATTTCTTTAAGATAATAACATACAATGCATTAAAACAATTATAAAAAGACATAATAACATTCAATTCGATTCAATCAACAACTATAAAAAGATTATTTCAGAACCTCCCACATGCAGCAATAAGAAAACAACCAGGCATCCAGGGTGATCTCTCAGACGGGCCCAGATTCTTTATCAGCGCTGGAAGTCTTGGCATCTGGCCAAACCCCCCACCCAGGCCCCTCAGGTCATGTCACTGCAGAGCAAACTGCTTTAACATGCAGGTGCTGTTATGATGCAGAGCTCAGCCACAACAATCTGCCTCAAGCTTTTAATTGGCAATATGGCACTGTTGTCTTTTATATTGTATTTTTATGGTACTGTGTTCCTTTATATCATGTGCAGTTTATTTCATGTATCATTAGTTTATTTATTGTGAGGCACTTTGTGACCTTGACTTGTCTGTGAAACGTGCCATATATATAAACATTACTTACTTACTTATTCATAATCTGTCAGACATTAAGCACTTTCTCCATGTGTGGGGCTTATAGGGAATATAACCTAATTACTTATTATTAATGTCCATACAGTGGCTGACACCTTCATGAGAATAGCACTTCTGCTGTATAAAGTGCATCTATTACCATCTGTATCATCAACCACGTTAGCATTCCCTGCAGAATGCTGCAGATACCATCAGCTAAATTAAATGTAGAAATTAGAACAGCAACATTCTTCCTTCAAAGATCTTGGCGCCTGTTGCCAGGCCTCCAGACAACTGTTTAGACAGGCAGGCAACCATCAGGGATTCCCTCATGGGCAGTACATTTCCTGTCAAGAGGGTAACTTGACTCCAGGTCACACACCACACACACACACACACACACACAGTAGATTAGCAAAGCACACTTGCATGGCATCTGCCTGAGATACTTGGATGTTAAGATAAGACTGATGTGATATAATATGTTGCTATGGTAGGAGCCATCTATATATCAAAACATATCTACATTATACACACACACATGCACACACCCACACACACAAGCCTATGTGATGACTGTGGTGAGATAGTTAAACATGGACAGAGACAGTACCTGCGCTCCCTGTGCCTGACAGGTCGAGGGAGGTGTCTGGGAATGAATGAGCTCTGACTTGTCCTCAGGCAGCCCATGAGCGGGGAGGAGGGCAAAACCGGTCCTCGCGACCCTGTCTCCATCTCAGCCTCGTCCACAAGAGAGGAAGTGGAACTTCCCATAATGCCGCTGGCTCAGCAGACTGCTAAAATGAAGACACAATACACGTGACATTAATAACGTACATGTAGTTTACATGCTATAATATCAGAATGAATGTAAAAGTATCAATACAATAGCCTACATCCAAACAAAAGGGATGAATAAAAATAGCCTATACATGTATGTGTAACACACTGATGTAATTTAAATATTTTAACAAGTGGTATCGTTTTGCCCTTGACCTAGACTTTGAAGTAGACTTGTCCGTGAACTTAAAGAACCTTGAAGGAACCGGTTTTCAGAGTAGCAGGCTACAGTAGCGGAGACTACCACTTAGCGTATGCAGACACATCAGAACAGACAGTTTAAAGCTATAAATGCCGTTTTCAATTACTTTAACAACTATTCAGTGGTTCCGTAGATCAAGATATGGTCCTCCGCTTGTGTGGATAAGTGTATTCAGTTACAATGTGCCGTACGCATAATATCATTCGCGCATCCTCTATTATCTAATGCAGATGTAGCCGTGCTGATCGAACTTCAAACAGAAAAGTCCCCTTGTGCAACTGCGAAGCATTTGTATATAATCATAATGTGCAGAACAGACAATAGACAAATAATGTTCGGAAAGACAGCTGGCTACTTACCTGACCTGAGATGATATAGGAGGGAATAAAGTATTCGTCGGACGTCCTCTGAAATGACCATATATCATATTTGACGAGCAAGAGGCACACCGACCGCTGCCACTTGTCCCTTCTCTCCTGCCTTAGAATAAAGCGGCTGTCTGGGATTTCCTCAAGGACGCCAGGCAGGTACACTGATGGCTCACGCCGACCTCTGCTCCACACGGGCTCGTAGCGGCCGGATGAGGATCGTGTTCCTTTTGCGTTGAAATCAAGACACCGAAACGTGTCCGGACCTGGGTCGTGGACAGCTATACACGTGGCTGTAGCGTGTAGGCTAATACCGGGGAGTGAATCTATCCGTCCAGACAGACAAGACGCATTATGATTATTAATTCTGCTTGATTACCATAGGCCTACGCAATATTTAAATTAATAAGGGCTGGAATAGTGTCCACATATTCAACAGTTCGGTAACACATTTACTTGAACGGTGTATGCATATTGATTGATGGATTTAGGTATTTATTGGCTAATTGTTCTGCTACCCCTGTCTGAACCAATCAACAATAGGAGTCATCAAGTGTTTGAATGAGTCAATGAGGCCTGGCAAGTAAAACGTGATCAATTTAATTTATCCTAATTCATATTCACCCATACAGAGACACATTTGCAAAGTACAATCCACTACAAAACAGCAAGCGTTTTACTTTCAATCAATAACAATATATCATTTTAATCTGTATAAAATACAACAATATTGCAGTTGTTATGGAAAATGCACACAGACATCACAGTAATATGTTCATTTGGTTTAGTAATTTAAACAAAGTTTTTATTTTAAGAATTTGAAAAGCACTGGACAGTAGAAAAATTACATTTGAAGAACAACAATCATTGATATTATAAATATGGTCTTCTGCACAGGAAGTACAACATTGTTGTAGCAGGTGGTACCACATCTGTACTGGTGTGTGTGTGTGTGTACAGTTGGCTAAGGTATCCTGGGGTCACGCAGGGTCCCGGGACATCACTTCTTCCTCCACACTTCCTCCCCAGAGATGTAGGTGGCTTTGATGTCAAGATCATCATCAAGCAAAACAAGGTCTATGAAGAAGGTGGGGGAGTCCACTAGGTTCGATTATCATAGAATGTCAAATCTTACGATCAGGTCCACATAGTTTATCTTACAATTACTGACCATGTAAACCTGCCTAGAGGTACTAACCCATCTCCAGTCTAACTACTAATCATGCATCTGCTGTTGTAGAGGTACTAGTCATGTATTGACTTCAATAGAGCCCTTTGAATAAATCCTGCACTCCACCTCAAGCCAACATTGAGGAACCAAGAGCCTCACCTGCATCTGAGCCATACTCCAGACTTCCCTTCTGCTGGCTGATCCCCAGGAGCTGAGCAGGGTGGAGAGAGGCTGCCTCTAATGCCTCTTCTACACTGCACCCTGTTCTCACACACACACACATATATTGTCTTCTTTATATCTTGCACATACTATGTGAAAATGTGGTAGAAATATCCTGGTGAACATAATTTCCTTCAAGTCAGAATATACAGTATGCTAAACTTGAGGCTAAGGTAAGGCAATTACAGAACATCACACACCTGAAGCTTGTCTGAAGTGTCTTACGCACATGTCCATTGTTGCTATGCTACCACTCAGTGTCGTAGTGCCTGAAAGACAGGACAAGGATTACACGTTAATAATAGATTAACGTTTCTTTTGGCTGAGTTTAGAAGCAACAACCAGACTTTCCGAACACCCCCCTCCCCAAATACCTTTTTTAAAAGAGTTGATGCATTTTAAATAAGTCCCCTTAAATCTGTCTTAAATCTAGTAGCGTATGTAAGTTTCTTTGGGGAAAACATTGATTATTAGGACATCACATAACATGTAGAATGTAGATGTACAAATTCTAAAGCAACCACACAACTGAAAAACAGAAAAAATGCATTTGATAAAGGAAAAAAGTTATCAAAATATGTATTTCATCTCGCTACCACCAGAAACCACCCCTCCTTGACAGCGATGGGGGTCTCCTGCCACACGTTGAAAGCCACACTGTTAGACTAAGGAGAAGGAGAGACCTGCCACGTAAGCATGCAGGCCGTGGATCTCAATGACTTGTTGTCCCAGGGTGTGTCGACCTGGAGGCAGTCCCATTGCTGCGATGGCATCTGTCACCAACACCAGCCCTGAAAACACACCCATAAACTGTACACGTCACCAACACCACCCAATATATTGTACACGTCACCAACACCACCCAATATATTGTACATCACCAACACCACCCAATATATTATACACGTCACCAACACCAGCCCTGAAAACACACCCATAAACTGTACACGTCACCAACACCACCCAATATATTGTACA
>JAODUH010043642.1:0-20165 GCA_027564835.1 Typhlichthys subterraneus | reverse complement strand
TGCATTACGCTGCTCTACCTCTGCTCCCATAGAGATGCATTATGCTGCTCTACCTCTGCTCCCATAGAGATGCATTATGCTGCTCTATCTCTGCTCCCATAGAGATGCATTACACTGCTCCATCTCTGCTCCCATAGAGATGCATTATTCTGCTCTACCTCTGCTCCCATAGAGATGCATTACACTGCTCTATCTCTGCTCCTATAGAGATGCATTATGCTGCTCTACCTCTGCTTCCATAGAGATGCATTATGATGTGATATGATATGATGATATGATGATCTTTTGTTTGTATTCAAATGTCTTTGGCATTAATAACACGCAAGCTTATTAGCATGATATGCCCTCCGGTTGCTAGCATGCTAGCATCCTCCATCTTCTGAGGTGCCATTAGACGAGGCCCCCCCCCTCCATGTTTTCCTGCTCCTTCGCCATCGGCAGGCTGCCCGCCTGCCCTGCCACTTAACTGTACGCCCCGCTTACTTATTGATACAATCACAGCCATGGGCTCGCTTGCCAGGCAGCCTAATTCAATCAACACAACACTGGGGGAAGGAAGGGGAGGGGGGGGGGGGGACAATGAGCGGAAACCACAAACCCGGGGGGGGGGGGGGGGGGGGCACGCGCATCATTCATCACCACGAGACAGGGGGCAGTACAGTTAAGTAACAGAAGCATGCATTGGAGAATTCCCCCCCATCCTCCCCATCACCACCCACCGTCTGCTGGTGGTGATCCCGGGGAGTGGGGGGTGGGGACAATGAGCGGCAAGCACATTCCCTGGAGGGCTTTCTATTGGCTACGCATGCACTGACCTCTCAAGAATATGCTGCCTTGCGTGCACGCACACGCACACACACACGCACGCACACACACACACACACACATGCCCTGGCGTCTTAAGTGGACACACATTTTCAGGGAGAATCTAGACGCTCTGGGGCTGCAGGGCGACAAAGGCACTGCTGACATTCAGCTTCGTTACAACTGTACCGCGCCGCGTGGTCGACATGGCAAATGCCCAGTCAAGACAGAGACCCTGGTGTCCCAGGAGAAACACTCCCTGAGACTCCTAATGAGGGCAATCATTAGTGTCTCATGGGATAATTTGTTGCATTTGTTGATAAAAAAAAAATAATGCATAGTGAGTGTTGTGGGATTTGGCCATTTTAGCACAAGCTGCTGAGATTACAGAACCCTTGAGCCTAATAAGATAACTGTGGCATTGCTGCACCAGTGACAACAGCTTGAAAAACAACTCAATAGATATGGATGATGGAGCCATTATTATTTCTGCTTTTGCATCCAGCAGATTCTTTATATCTAAAAAAAAAAGACACATTGTTTGCATCCCAAATCTTAATAGTGTTTGAGAATTGTCACGTGTACTGCAGTCTGACATGGACAAGTCAAGCATTGCTTGGCCAGCTAACTGATTTTTAGCACAGCTTGGGTACAGCTATTTTAAGACAACACACATCAACAAACATATGAAACAAGATTTTCTCAAATACCTGATTTATTGTCAAGGATGAGCATTAGTTACAACAAATGAACCGTATTTCAAAGGCATGATATGCATAAAGCAGTTTTGCATGGAAGAATTGGTTCAACAGACCAAGCTGTAGTCGTATAATAAGTCTTTTGCAAGAACACGGTAGACAACGGCAATCATCTATATGCTCTCAATGTCTCCCTATAATGGTATGCAGCTTGAGACATACAGTGCACTAATGTAAAGATTCGTTTATTTAAATTATTGAGATTTTTTGAGAACTATTTTACGGACTGCGTGAGTTGGTCTGACTGGCTGCGCTGTTCTTAGAGAAATGTCTGATTCCAGCCAGATATGCTCATATAAAATACGCTTCCATGGCAAAGTAAGGAATTAGGCATTCCAAGACATTCGCTATAGCGGCTAAATGGGCTGGTACGTGGTTGATAACAAGAAGAAAAAATAAAAATGTTTTCCTTCTCTTTTCTTTACTTGGGTAAACGAAAATAGCCCAAATTTCTGTGCGAATAACATCTGCAACGTATTTCATGAATAGCCTATCTGCACAAGAGGAATTATAGCCTACAGTAGGCTATGGCTACGCGATGACAGCTGTCGTTGCAGATGGTCTTCAACGGGTTAAATCGAACTGGAGATGTGGCTCACCTCCAATGTGCCTCTGGCACTTCTCTACCCAGCACGGAGATATATGGGTCACCTGATCACCTACACAACCCAGTGTGCTCTAATTAACAGCAAGACTGCTGCAAGGCATTATCATGCGAGTGCGACCTTCCTGGTCTGACAATAACGTCCAGTGAGTACAAAACGTGCTAACACTTACAGAAAGGTTTCAACAAAGTAACGATTAAATAAAATGCAAGGCAGGCCCGATTGCTCAAAGAGTCTCGGCATTTCTGCTCCACACACTCGTCCAGAAATAGCATCGGCATCAATCATCACTGAAATTCCTGCGTCATGCGTTGTTATTCGCACGCTTCCACCCAAGGGGCCTCGCCACAGGAGCCAGTGGGTGATGGGTCGTCATGAGCTGGAACCCACGAGAGAATGAAAGGCTGAGAGCAACGGGGACTATAACTTAAGCTTGCGTCTAACCGTTAACAATTATTTTACAGCTCAAGATCTAATAAAGATGTCATAAGAACATTTAAGAAAATACCAGAGCAAATTATGCTTGAGAGAGCATATGCGTCAAACCGAGATAATTTAGATAATTTAGATCTGTGTGTCCTTTAATACAGGCAAGATAGACAAATACAAGAAAAAGACAAAAGTGGTGAAACAGGATGAACAGAGAGAGAGAGAGAGACAGAGAGAGAGAGAGAGAGCGAGAGAGAGAGATAACGGGATAAGTTAATGTTCTGGCGCAGCCAACGGAAACACTTGGGTCAATGTATAAATGAAAATGTGGTCGTGTAGTTATATTGGCGGAATATTTGCCATATAAGAACGGGTTTGAGGGAATAACCGGCCTTCCTTCAGGGAAAGCTTGGTTTCCACCTTTATCTAAATCCCCTTAGCGAGCTCCGCTGAGCCCGGCGGGCCGCTGTGAGACTGCAGTGCAGTGGGTTTCACCGTCTTCTCCAGTGCTTTCTGTGCCCATAAAAGCACATATGCGGCACAAATTATCCTTTGTTCGATAAGAAATATATGGAGCGAGCGGAACCGATCGACTTAAATTGAAGAATAAAATGAGGGTTATATGTAAACTGTTTCATCATGTTACTGCCCGCTCAATAATCAAATTCACTCCAGATTTTTCTGCAACAGTCGCAGGTGCTGAACTTCCCCGACATAGTGACAGTGACATACGTTAGTCGTCGACTGATCGAAAGCGTTCATATTGGATTAAATGTGGATGAATTTGCGCTCCTCGTCCGTGGTAATTCACCGTAAGGTTTGGGAATATCTGCTGCAACTGTCCGGTGGAAGGTAGAGTCACAGACAATCGATGTCTTGCCGCAATAACCTTAGTGGCAATTACATCTTTCACGCAAACTTTAGAAAATGTCCATGCGATTATTATGCCAGAAAGCAATGGTTGTAATTGTCTTACCTTGATCTCGATTCCTAAATGGTAACGTCTGTCAATCAGTGAAGAAGGTTTTGGACATCACAGCTCCAGGTCAGCGTTTCCATAAAATGGGGAGAAGCCAGTGAAAGACAGTGTTTCAGACAAATCACCCATTAATTAAACCAGTTTTAATCCAAACAGAATAATCGAGATCATGTTTCTGTCCATTGAAAAAATAAGTGCGCAAAGCACTCTCCTACGCAAACATGACTTTGCGCGCTTGAGACGAACGGCTTGATGTGCAGAGACAGAAGAAAAAAAACACAACTCAACCAAAAAAAAAGAGAGAATATAGTCTACAAAACGATTTGGGGCAGCGTATACGCAAACGATCAGCCCCACGTCTAACGGCTTACTTTGACACAAATCGTGATTAATTAGGAATCCTCTCGAGAATGCCCAACCATCCCATACGCGCGGGTGCGCTCGCCACTAGACGCGCCGCGGTGTACACGGGAACACAAATGTATGGATATAATCGCCAAATCCAATGGGGTGGGGGGGGGGGTTTCCTGCACAGCCCGGCTCAGTGGCAGCGATGCATGTGCCGATCGCGTTCGCTCCCCGGTCCTAGTGCTCCATACACCTCGCCGAACGCACCGTGTTCAAGTAGGCCTATAGCTTCGCGGCTCCACCTGACATTTTGCTTTACGTTAATTTAACAGTGAAATAGACTAGGAAGAGACATTCCACCAGACCCGCGTGGTTCCCATGTGAAAGCTTCAGCCTTTGACAGAGCAGAAGAGCGTAAACCCGCACGTTGCTTGAGCTCACACCCGCGTGTTTGCGCGCATGTATATATAGAGAGATAAAGTGTATAGAGAGAGATAAAGAGAGAAACTTGGTACTGTATTGTAACAAGCCCCATGCAGGTAAGCACATCCACTAATATAGTTCAATGGAGTTAGGAAAGGGTAATTCCAAACCATGATGTGTTACTTTATTGTAAATATATTACTGGGCGGCCATCTATCAATGCCAGCTTGTCAAAAGAAAGCAAACAAACTGGAATGTATACTTTACATTCTTCTTCTCTCAAGAACGTTCAGACTGTAATAACACACACTCTGATGGGAGTAATGTTTTAATAATTTAGACAGCCATGAGGGTGGGGACCTAGTCCACACATTTACTGTGAATTACAGTGCATCTATCATAGATTGACACATTTCCTTTGTACAGTATAATGTACAGTAGTCTTGACTATACAAGTCAAGAAGCTATGAATCCAGAAGGTATAATAATATTAGCAGACTACTGTCGTGGATAATATCACTAAAAAATAAAGTACTTAAGACAGAGGGTATTTAATGGCAAACATAAGGTGAACTAATACATTTAATCCACACAAATTAATATATATTTAAGTATGAGCACACACTGTGTTTGTGTGCGTCAGAGTGTTTGCAAGTGCAAGTCCGTGTGTGTGTGTGCATGCACATGCGTGTGAATACATGCAGTGCTTAAATCAAATTGTCTAATGGCGCTTTAAGACGAAGGGTGACTTGTGTAACCACTCTTGCCTAAGGCTCAGGAAACTCATCACACAAGAGCCTTCCTCCGCAGCTTTGCCTTTTAGAGTTTGAGTAGGTCTGAGCAATACTCCACGCAGGAAAAACTGAACTTGTGTAAGGTATGTGTAAGGGATGAATTGCAAATCTCATTCCATGTTTGTGATTCATGTTTTACTGTACAAATAAGAAGATAAATGATTTTGTGTGCAATAGCAACTACCACGAGTGCCAGGACCAAATCCCTTCCCTCATGTGACCAACTACAGAGACAGCACCTTGATGTCTACAGCTGTTAGGCTAAGCAGGGTTCACCCTGCCACATATCCCATCCTTTGTCAACCAGGTAGGTGATGAATAAATGTCCATCTAGGTCCACCTATCTTGGTGTGATGGTATGATGGCTGCATGGTGGCTCATTGAGCCCAGGGCTAAACATTTCGGGCGTGCTTGCAAGGTGGTGTCCTAGTGCCCTTCCCATTTATGACGGCGGCGGACCATCTGCTACCTCAGCCGTGTCAACAGGTACCTTCCGGGCCTCGTGAGCGTCCCACGGCGTTCCAGCTGGCACCCAGCCAGTCATCATGAAGGACCTGGACCTATAGGCAAACAACATGCGCCTTCTATAGCCGTCTGTCCGGCGAGCGCAATCCCAGCTGGGTGCCATGGCAGCATGGTGCATGGACATCGGGCACGTGATTTGCGTGATCTTCCCAAGCCGAGTAGAAGTAACTGCAAGCCTCAGGTGCGGCTTCCAACCATGCTTGTCTCGCAGAGCCAGCCTTTACTTGTGTATACTATGGGATAGTGTTGGCTAACTATGTCAAGACCCGCCTACTTTACTTGACAGGAGATTGACATGCATGACAACCAACTGAATATCTCAATGACCAAGTCGGACATTACTCTGGCTGGTCGGTTACTGCTGTTTTTTTCTTCTACATGAAAAATGCCCAGGCCAGCATATTTAATCAAAAAACAGAAGTTACATCTGAACGTGGCCTTAGGCTCTCTAATGCTTTCAGCTCAACCTTTGCTGAGATTATAGTCTGGAAACCATGTTTGCTTTAGCGTGTGCACAGCCACCATGCTGACGGACCAATCAATGACCATTGGGGGAGGCTAAGTGCGATCAAGTCGTCTTTGTCAAGTCAAGTCAATTTTATTTATATAGCCTTTAATCACATTGCAGTCCCAAAGGGCTTTACAGCTTACATTTCACATGGAAGCAAACAACACACCCTTAACGTGCTCTACCCCCCAGGCAAGGAATAACTTCCATTAAAAACTACAATTTGTTTCAAAATGTAGTGCAAAACAGCTGTAGCAACGTCAACCGATTAAAGGGCGCTCCATTAGTTAAACAAGTCTATGGCAATTCCCATTCCCATTTAGTTAAAAGCAAGTATATCGCAGGCTTTAATCCCAAGTAATTTGACAGACATTGTCTGATTTTCACAGCAAACACTGGAAAGGGTGCTACTCATCTATAAATAAT
Source organism: Typhlichthys subterraneus (assembly GCA_027564835.1). Classification (NCBI taxonomy): domain Eukaryota; kingdom Metazoa; phylum Chordata; class Actinopteri; order Percopsiformes; family Amblyopsidae; genus Typhlichthys; species Typhlichthys subterraneus. Next base: position 13,566 of record JAODUH010043642.1, on the reverse strand, counting down.
GTAATGACTTCTGCTAGTAGCTTGTTATGTTAACTAGTCTACAATAAATTCTATATATTTATTGAAATGTTAACATAATTAACCGCGACCCGACTCCGGATAAGCTGGAGAGGATGGATGGATGGATGGATGTTAACATAATAATTTACTTGGACATTTGTCAAACATTCCAAACTTGGATGGAATGAGCCTGAGCATCATCCAGTAAAATAACTAATTGAAAAACGGACAATCATTTCAATGTGTGGGGTTGAGCTTCTGCACGAGTTGGTTTTGATTTAAGCTCGACGTTTGCATGCATTCACGAATATTACTGACCCTGCCTTTAAAATAATGTTATGTAGAGCAGGAGGGGCGGAGTCCTAGTGCCCACTATGGGTCGGCCATCACATCACGCTCCCCATGGCAGTGGACAGAAAAGGGGTGGAGAGCAGTGATCCCAACACGGGAGTGAGTGAGTGAGTTTTAAAATATTGCTTTTCACTCCCATGGTGTATAAGATCTAAATTTAAAGTCAAGTTAAAATCAATGTTGTTTTAAAAATCTATATTTTGTGATGGTCCATTTTCCATTCCAAATAGATTTCACATTAGACTGCATTAACATTCAATACTTTCTTGATTTACATGGGAACGCATTGCAGTATGTGTATTTTAGTGTAAATGAGCTTTGGATCCAGCTCATACTGTGCTTTACCATATTAAAGGTGAAAGAATGCTGGGTGATAATAAAAATAATATCTTAGTGACTCTCAGCAGTACATGCAGCAGTATACAGGTCAGGACATGGCACAGATCATTTGAATGATATGGAATAAGAGAAAAAACACATTAGGTTTGGGCACAAAAAGAACCTAGCCACCTACTAGCAGAAATAAAACTACACCACAGAAGATCAAGGCACACAAATCGACAGATCAATCAAAATACTGTGCTACAGTGTGTGTGTGTGTGCGTGTGTGTGTGTGTGTGTGTGTATGCATATGTGCTTCAATCTATTTAGTATATATGCAGCCTACTCTGGGATATTAAATGATATCATAGGCTATAGCCTACATGTCTTAGTCTATCAGAATGTAGTTATTTAGTCTATTCTGATCCATCAGAAATGGCAATTTTACATAATTATTCCCATCATAGGTACCTAACTTGTTTTGCGACCAAAATCGAGTAATACAATTCAGTTAGCATCCTGGCGTTCTCCGCTGACTATAATGTAAACAAATGGGACTGGCCTAAAACCCTGTCTCCAAAATATGTCCTTTCAAAATCTGTTATGCTGTCAGAGCCTGTGTAGAGTATAATATTAATTACATTTACAAGCACCTGGTTAGTATATTCTATAGGCTACTATACAATTATACAATAGAGCCAGCGAGCCATGTTGTCAAACATGATGCTAGAATAAGCAAAGAAGAGTTGCAGAGGGAAATAGATCCATACCGAAACCTGCCAGGGTACTGTAGTCCCTAAGATAGCTTCTCTATCTGTCTTTCTGCCATATCGGTCTGCGTCTCTGCTATATGTTATACGTTATGTATGAGTAAGACATTGCATGCGCGCACACACACACACGCACGCATGCACACACGCGCACAGCGGCGATCAGTCAGGCAGATGTTATGCAGCGAGCGCTGACTGATACATGCCCATTGCCTAATTGCAGGTTTATGAAATCTGCAGGTTGCGGATGCCAAGCCGCTTCCAAACGGATGCCAGGCGGTTGCCGTGACAGCAAGTCGCGACCTCTCTGTAATTGTAGCAATGATGCTGTCGCACTGGCTCATCTGCTGTGCACATCTGTGCCAGATGTAAAGCTAACAACAGCCGACACGCAGGATCAGTTAAGAGATAAACAGAATGGCAGAATAATAAATGTTTAAATCTCTAGCTCTCGTGCACAAGGCACATTAGCATTGCGTCACTCAAGGGTTGCTTCAGCTTTCTAGCATATCACTCTGATACAGTCAGTGCTCTTGATTGCCAATCATGGCAAATCAATCTATTTTAAATAGTTATGTACTGTAGTATTACATTACAAGGGAATACACCAGTATTTGCATGTTATAGAGAGCTCTCTGCACAGCAGTGTGTTGTTGTTCTAATCTACAGTAGGGATGGCACCGATACGATACTGAGATCGGAAATCGGTTCGATACTGACTTAAATAGCTGGATCGGTATCGGTGAAAATTGGACAGTTGTAACCGATCCATGGGGCTGATCCAATTCAATTAATTAAGGTCTAGCCTACCCAGGCCACACTATCAGCAGCAGGTTTCTAAAATGCATCTAAGTTCTAAAATAAATATTGGCTGTCATTTACTTTGCAACTTTATTTAAAACTTAATTTAACGCTGGAATCAGATCGGTACTCGGTATCGGCTGATACCCAAAGTGCCGGTATCTGTATTGGTACTGAAAAAATTTGGACCATTCCTAATCTAGTATACCATATGACGTGTGTGTACAACTATGCAAACGGCATGTCACCAGACACGGTACACTATGTGTAGTCCAGGCTTTCAGAGAGACAGCAGGTGTGAAGTATATTGTCAAGACTCTGAAATGTATAGACTCTAATCTGTCCTCTCTTTACAGTACATGTTTTCACTTCAGTAATATATAATTGTCCATCCTAAACTGAAATCAGAAATGTCACAGAAATAAATGTAAATGATTGGCTCCCAGCCAGAAATGTCCTACATTCAATCCCCAACATGCTTGAGTTAATGCATCTAGCAACTCTGTGCAACCCTGCTGCTTAACACTTGTACAGTAATTATACTGTGCTTGTGTTGCTTTGGGTGATGAAGTAGTAGAAACAGCAGAGGGCACATCATCACTTCAAGGCCCCTCTAAACTGATACATTTCAGAAAGAAACAGATTTGTGGTGACAGACATGTGTAGTCTACCTACCATGTAGTGTAAATGCATTCAAACCGCTCCATGCTGCATTCTGGGATATGAGAGTCTTGAAACAAAGCTTTCATCTTTGAACTTTTTAGTACAGCCTTAATTTCAAAGAGTAAGAATGCTTATTTACTGTATTTAGCGCAGCTATATAATCATAAAGTTCTAATTAAAATGATCAACATGGTAGGCATGGAATACAAGTACCAGGAACCAACAGTGAAACTAAAAACACAAATGTCAAGATACTAGAACAAATGCAATCAGATAAAAAAAATAAAAAGGAACTATTTTGACACACGCACACACAGAGAGGAAGATGTATACTAACATGTTGGTGCCAATTTTAAGTGTAATTACATCGCAACATGCGCCTAAAAACATGGCGGGTATGTACAGTACAAACAGACTGAACACAGCTACATCCGCATTTTGCATCCATTACAACCATTCAGTATGCATTCATGGGAGGGTCAAGGAGAGACTGATACCAATTTAATTCCGTTTTGTGGGGACATTTCTCCGCTTCTAAAAAGTAGATTTTTAGCATGTTTGCTTGCATAGGGGAAACAGTGGCATGAAGTAAAGGCGCTTTTATTGTCACATACATGCTCTCTCAAGGGAGCAGTGGGCAGCCATTGTGCACCGCCCGGGGACCAACTCCAGGTTGGAGCCAGTGTTGCTGGTCACATGGCACTGACTGGAGAGTGACCCTAACATGTTTTTTGATAGTGGGGGAAACTGGAGCACCTGGAGGAAACCCACGCAGGGTAAATATGCATACTCCGAACCTGGGACCTTCTTGCTGTGAATACAGTGCTATCTGCGCCACCGTGTTGCCCCGTCAACCAAGCAAGATGACATTGGCCAAGGAGCCATGATGAGATGCTGGCTTATGGCCTGATAAAATATTTTATTCTCAGTTTAATGTCTTGTATTCTTTTTTGACATATTCCACTTTCCTAGGAGTAGCTGCAAGGCATTCATTTTATTTGTTATAATCGTCCAAACAGAATGTTTTGAATGGGTGTAGAATTATACCCCTGTTCTAGGTGGATGACACCTCATAGACAAGTATCTATCGTGATCTCTACATCCTTGTTTTATTTTAGCTGCAAACCATATCAGGGTGGGGATATTCTAGAGGTCTGGGTGTCAACCCCCAGCTGGAGGGCTACGAGTCTGAGGCTCTGAGTTGGCCTACATTTTATCAAGATGCCTAATCCCTACATGTTCTCATCTTGTCATTTTACTCACAAGTCACTGGAGAAAGGTATCTGCTAAAGGACCCAATTGTAAAGTCAGTTCTATTATTCCATGCTTTTTTTTTTTTAACTGGGTGAGTTACGGTGTATGGTGTACAGTGACGTGCATTGATTACCATTGTAAAATGGACTGGCCAAGTTTGCTATTCACGATGCATTCACTAACATAGAGTACTACAACCTCAAACTCACTCACTCAGTTCATCTGTCTGTCTCACCCTGCATCGCTAAGAGAAGGCCGGATAACGCCGCACGTTGCTCCTGCCCTGCCCATCCTTCACCGGCATGATATTATACAGCGTGCAGAGAGACTGTGAGAAGCTTAACTTCATAGTATCATACAACGAGCCAAGACTGTTCCCCCCTGTTGAGAACTGCAGCCGTGCTAAATATTTCAGCAGGGAACTGGATGTTCTCGATAGCTCACCAACCAACCATCTCCAACCAGCAGGAATTATCACAAGAAGAAAAACGAAAAGAGGCAAAAGAGTCAATAAAAAGATACTTCTGTGAAAGCTCTGCTATGAGACCATGTTTCTGTGAGCATGTGTGCGAGCGTGTGTTGGGTATGTTGAGCGCTTGTCAACGTCATTAGCCAGTCTCATTAAGGTCTCCCATCCAGGCTGAATTATACATCAAGCAGCCAATCAAAAGCCTGCACTCAGAGATGTCAGGGGATCGTTCCTGACGATTCCCAGTCGGATCACAGGGGCATATCCCTTTAATCAGAGCAACGGAGCAGGATCGGCGCTCCAAGCTCCAAAGGGGAACATGGAATGGGAGAGTGGGAGAGATAGGGAGGGGAGGGGAGAGAGGGGATATGGGGGAAACGAGGAGAAATGGGGGCGAAGTAAATGAGGACTGGAATCCCACGGGTGTAGGGATATAGCTTAAAACCTTGTAAGACCGAGGTGATAAATATACAACGTCCCTTAGCTCTTCAATATACACATTTACAAATGTTTCTTAATAAAAAAAATAAATAAATAAACATTTACTATCAATGGCAAGACAATAGAACATTATGTAAGATGTAGGTCTTACAGGGTTAACACATGTTCCAACATCAGCTGTTTATGTCAGATGTAAAGCACATACACAGATAGGTTTCAGGGATGACAGTTAAAGACGGGGTTAGGGCAGGGCTCGAGAACGCAAGCTTGCTAACTCCAATCTTAAATTAAAAAAAGCTCTGCCCCACACATTGAAATGCATTGCAAAGCCAAGGGCATTGTTGATGCGAGTGGTGTTCACCACATTGTTTATGTTACTATATACGGAGCCAGCAGTGATTAAATTGGGATTTTCTATGTGGGGGAGCCCTTTTTTTATTTAGCGTCGAATACTAGGATGCAGGCCTATTCATTTTTGTATTAGGCTACACACTAAGGCTAGGGTTAATCTGTCTATTTAGGAATTGCATCTTCAAATCAAACAAATAGTTAAGTTATCCAAATAATACATTAATTCATAACGCAAATTTTATTTAATTAACGCATAACTGCTCAGGTAGGATATATGTGCCATAGCTGTCTTGTGAGATTACTAACTTGTTCTACCAAGTTAAGCCTGTAGAAATGTTATAGCCAATGTCCAGTCAGTGATTAAGCAATATTCAAATATTAAATTTTCATTATGTAATATTAAGAAACATGTAACTGCTGTTTGTTGAAAATCATTGAAAAATAAACAAATAACCTATTCTTTTTTCTAGTAGGCTGGGAGCTTATGCAGTGGCCTTCATCACAGCGATCATAAATGGTAAATGGCCTGCTTTTATCCAAATCGCTTTACACCATTTTGCCTAACATTCACACACAGTGATTGCTGCCATGCAAGGTGTGACCAACCACCAGGAGCAGTTGTGGGGGGGGGGGGTAGGGGGTTAGGCATCTTGCTCAAGGATACTTACAGGTAGGTCAAAAGCAGGGTTTGAACCCACAAACTTCTAGCTAGGAGCCAAACACCCAGACCACTCAACCATCCTGAGTGATCGCAGAGTCGACACTGGGGTTGTGTCGATTGGATTAACGTGTGGAAATATGGATACATATATGAATAAACTGCAATAAAGAAAAAACAAAAAAACAATCAAGAAATTAAAGAAGTAGATTTTGTGAGTCATGACCATTTTTCCTCTTCCTGGCTTGTCTGTCTTTACATCACAACGTGGACCCATAGCGCGGAGTCTCGGACGCTAAATAACCGTCAAACCCACAACAAGAGGCAGCTTACAGCGCAAATCATTGCCCACATTTGGCTGTTTACCAAAATCGAAAAAAGACAACAGTTACCGTTACGTGACAAAGTGCTTGATATGCCTCCCAGAACAGTGATCTCCACTTATTTAAACTCATTTTCTAACATGCATGTTGAAATCCTAAGTTGTAGGCCTATATAGCCAGCCTTCTCTCTGAAAATGTATCCTACGGTACAGTTACCAAACGTTAGTTAGGCTACCGGTATATCAATATAATATTTATATCTGCCGTCTGATTTTAATCTGGATGTTAAACATTTTTTTTCTTGTTCTAAAAGAGTGACAGGCCTACCACTGGACAGGGGGAGGGACTTAGTGAAGGGTCACTTAACATGCTTTTATTAAACTACCTTTAAAAGGGTTAAGAACAAGGTACTTTTCTGTCTTTACTTCAGTAGATTTTTGAAATTGTACTTTAGTTTTTTTATGGGAGCTGGATAATTGTACTTTAGCCTACTTGAGTAGGCCTATATATTTTCAGCATGCTACTCTACTGATACAGTAAAAAGCTAAATAAAATATATTGGCTTTCCTATTAAAGAATACAAACATTATCGCCATGGCACCGTGCATCTGTTAAAATTTGGCATGTCATGGTGTCCCATATTTGGTTGTGAGAAAGTTGGCAACCTGTGATGGCTGTGACTACAGCCACACATTTGATTTAAGTACCTGCACCACACTTATACATACCCACACATTTACTGTTAGTTTCTTTATTCAGTCTTTGTTAAATGAGTGCACGCATTTGATTAAGTTTGTTTAAAGTTTTCTTTCAGTTACCGTGGCTGAAGTGTGGTGTGACCCATCTGGGGCAAAGGAGAGTCTGAGCTATTGAAACCCCTCATATAGTATGCCAACAGGAAGTGGATCAGGAGAATCCATCCTGCTGGGATTGGTGGGGTATGATTCTGATGTGGGGAGTAATATGAAGTGTGATGTTTGACAGTAGTTATATAGTATGTATGTGTATATTAATAAGATAACTTGACTTGGGTCAAAGGAAATTGTATCAATTATGGAATAGGCGATGTAAATATCATAATATTGTATTCTTACCCCTTGTACCCCTGTATTTGGTTTTGCTAGTCAGTGTATACGTATATACCTTGATTGTTTCAGTCTTAGGTCAGTGTTGGGGGAAGGTGTTTTTGTGTTGTTGTGTTTTCAGTTGCTGTCATGTTAATGTTTTTGTTTCATTTGAGCTGTATTTTTGGGTAGTGATATTTTTGTCTATATTCTTGGTTTTTGTTGCCCATCCTATAAATTGTACATACTTTGGGTAAATAAACCTCTTTATTAATTTTACCCTGACGTGCACCCTGTTTATTCCTGGCTCGGCCCGTCACACAACCTTAACTGGACATACTGTAGTGTATTTCTATCTGTAGTTACAGTAAGCAGCAGCAAAACAAAAAAGATCGCTTTGTTAAGTTGTACAACGCACAGCTCAACTTTCTTATATTGCCTAATAACTGTCCACTTATAATCTTTTAACTGGTAGTCTACTTAAAGTGTAACGGAGGCTGTGTAGAAGTAGACTACCGGATCATTTTGTTCTGCACGCACAGAGAACGGTAAGCTAGCGAAATGAGAGGTGAATTTGACAAAATGTGTTAGCTTACAATAGCTGTCTACTGTATACTTTTAAAGAATGTCAGACTGGTCTGTCAATTTAGATTAAATGCCATACTCTGGTGTGTTGAGTTGGTTTAACCTGTTATAATCAATGATGCTATGGCCTAATAAAAACTCTGTATATATTTACATTATTTAGCAGATGCTTTTATCCAAAGCGACCTTTAATCAAGTACATTTGTCAATAGTTCATATGTCTCTAGTTATTGTAAGCAAATGCAATTCTGTTAGAATATTGACCACAGCATGTCATCAAGGATAACTATACGTTTTACATACATATACTGTACCTATATCATTCAAACCCCTAACTAATTGCTAGCAGCCTAAATACTAGAAGAAGCAAAAGAAGAAGAATTCACGACATCTGAACGATTCTTACCACCCTTAATGGAGCAAACTGCTTAGAGGCAGAGCAGGACCACTCTCTTTGCTGCCCTGTAGGAGAACACAAGTGTCTTGAATAAGATGTGGGCCATGATGGGAAGCCAGTGAAGAAATCTGGAGAGGGAGAACTTGGGTTGTTGAATACCAGATGTGACACATTCTTAACACGCTATAAACTAGCCTAGGAGAGAGATCGGTACAGCTTGGACCAGGAATTGTGCCTCCTCTCTCATGAGGAACGGCCTTATCCGGCGTACGTATTCATGCACGGTGTTGATTAATAGTCTACTGGTGTAACTCTGTCTTGGGACATCATCTTTGTCTAAAAACAAGCCGCTGTCCCTCCCTGTTGCCGCTGGTGCTCATTAGCATATAAATTGACGAGCCATAATTGATGCTCTAAAGCAAAGTTTACACAGCAAGGTCAGCCAAGGATCAGTAATTAAGGCGGTCCTAAAAGGGTGGCAGATCTGCTCATTAGCAGCTCAGGCCAGGAGTCATGCACATAGAAATGAAAGTGGAAATAAAATCCATCCCATTCCGGGCGAAAGCCTGCGGGACGCCTGCACTCCAGCGTGTAAAACAATTACCAACTATTACACAGCGCACGGAAGCACAGACGGCAGCATCTCCTTGCCTCTAACCATCTCCTGAGTCACAGCAAGTTTTTCTCGCGTACGACAAGCGCCACTTTTGAAATGCAGTTTATGAGGCTGAAGAGCGAGAAACAGCTTCTTCAAATGGACGGGTATATTCCAGTATATACACTATATAACAAACTGCTGAGAACAAACAAGTCTTACTCACCTTTCACCTCCAAACAGAACAAGGGCCGGTCGCCAAGGTAAATCCACATGCCTGTCATTTCAAACCCAATTTTGTCTGAATAAAACAAGAAAGAAAGGGGCTATATCCTTAGCCTGCTACTGTATCAAGCAGACCTCTCTTTTTCTTCTTTTATGTAGAGCTGGAATAGCAAGAGGTGAAGGTTAATGGATGCCCTTAAAATGCAATGGGGACATGGGTAATTGGTCATTTTTTAGCTTCATTGTATTGTATCTAAATCTTTCCATATGGTTTTATATAGAAGTTTATATTGCTTTTTCTCAAGCACGATTCAGTACAACGCCAGACCTGTGTCAGTCTATCCACTCCCATATACCTCTGCACAATGCCTTTGCATACAATCCAAGGTTGGAAAAAAATAAATCATAAAATATCTTTTTAATTCTTCAAGGTCAGAGAGCATTATTTCATTTTATTCAGTGTTAAATGGTGTCAGGCTATTAGTGCTAGTCTGCTCTTCAGTTTGTTTTTCGGAAATGGTGTCGCCTGGGAGAAACATGTCCTACGGAGGTAGCCAGGGAGTGTTGTCACGGGAACAGCAGAAACACATTGGTGAGAGAAGAGGGGGGGGCACTTGGCTCGGAAGCGTCAAGGTTCACCGCGCGGCGAGCTGGACCGTCAAAAATGCAACGCCTCCGTCCCGGAGCGGCTAATGACACAGGGCGCCAAGTCGTGGTGCGAAAAACGGTTGTCATGGAAACCCCCGGAGAGACCCGGCTGGTCCGCGGCAGCCGCTCTTCCCCTGGGACTGTGGTTTAAGTGTCCCGCATGGTCCACTGTTCCTTTCGCATTACGCTTACCACACTTATGCAAGGAAGTTATCCTTTTCCATATCTTTAGCGCCGCATCGCATGAGTACAGCTAGTTCTGCAGTATGGGTTTGTTATGTAGACTATAAGCAATAAAGCTGGATAGGACAACTTGGTGGCAAGATGCAACCTTTTTATTTTATTTGTATTTGAAAGAGACAGTAGATATTTAGCACCAGATAATATGGTACAATATGCATGAAGTAGCTGCATATTATTTTTCTGCATCTCTCTTTGAAGAATGCAATAAGCACATCTTGACACAACACGGTGTTCTAGGCTCTGTTGGCGTCACTATTGGCTTGTGATCAGCAAATCTCAAAAATCATCAAAAGGTTGATATTTGACCATATATCCATTATCAAAGTTATCCTACGGTCTCTGTGAAAGCCCCTGGACTCCATAGAAGGCATACAGTATAGATGTCTGTCATGGTTGTTTTCAAGACTGATTCTCTAGGCAAATTTAAAAGACAGGGTTGTGTAGAAGTACCAGATTATTTTGTCAGATAGAGAAACGCGAGGAGATATTTGGTGAATATAAAGTGCATTACAATATCTTACAATTAGCTTACAATAGCTGACTACACCTTTAAATGGAAGCTGTTAGCGAAATGTAACCATGTGACCATCCTGATCTCACAAGGCTAACATAGCCCCAGAGCTCTGCCATAGCGCTATGACCTGTAACTGAGTTAGGATCAGCCGTGTGCAGTTACATGTTGTCTTCTTGTCCAACTGTGTGACTTCAGCCAGCTGCTTTGACATCTGCTGTGTCACTCTCTGCCCTCTCCACACACACATACTGTACGTGCACGCACGCACGTACGGGCACACACACACACACACACACACACTGTATGTGCATGCGCGCACGTACGGGCACACACACATACACACGCACGCACACATCATTACCCCTGGACTACACAGTATACATGCATCAATATTTATTTTTTCAGAGTGTTTAATATTTACGTTGATTAAGACACTTTTAATTCACTGCCGTGTTTGTCTGGTATGGCGGATAGAGTTTTTCTGGCTCGTGTGTGTGTGTGTGTTTGCGTGTGTGTGTGTGTGTGTGTGTGTGTGACCAATCCAATCAGGAGTCGATTCAGCTTGACAAAACACAATCAGGGATCTCTGAGTGAATACGAGCACTAAATGGCTCCTCAAAATGAGAGCCTCTCTTGCCACATAGCTGACATGGCTGACATGCCTTCCATGTGTTTGCTTTTGATCATACACACAATTAAAACATGCACTATCTTGCTCTGTCCTTTCCAATTCCAGGTCCCAAACATGAATTCATTAATTAATAAATTCCTAAATCTAATCAGATAGTGTGTAAATAAAACTCTCTCTCTCTACACCTCTGTTTCCTCTTCTCACCCCCTTCTCTCTCTCTCTCTCTCTCTCTCTCTCTCTCTCTCTCTCTCTCCTCCCCCCCTTCCCCCTCTCTCTCTCTAACATTCAGGCAAGGGAAGCAAATCACAGGTGTACAGTATCTACAGTATAGCTCCCATCCAGACTTGTCCTCCACCAACCAATCACGTGAGGAGTAATGTAAGCAATCAAACGCCTGCATGCAAGTAGAAGGACGGATGCCACAGAGAGAGAGAGAGAGAGAGAGAGAGAGAGAGAGCAATAATAGACTACCATTGACAAAAGTGTGTGTGTGTGTGTGTGTGTGCGTGTGTGTGCGTGTGTGTGCGTGTGTTTGTGTGGGGGGTGGGGGGGTTGTAGATGCCTGCCACTTCATTTTGCTGTGAATGATTTTGCATGCCTCTGTGAGGTGACTCACGACACGCTGTGATGAATTAGCTCCAAAGCCAAACGCTTGTAATTAGGGCGTCAAAGGCGAGTCGTCCCCCCCCCCCCCCCCCATCTCTTCAGTGACACGCGGGTCAGGGAAATGACTAACCCTCAGTACATTTCAGCCTCCCTATAACTGCAGAGGACAGCAGAGGAGCTCTTCCGGAGATTGTAGATGCCTAAACATCTTAGTCTTAGTCTATCCCTAAAGCACCCTCGCGCAGATAAATATCCCCGTACCCACACACACTAACACAAACAACATAGACACAAGCTCATATGCTATGCCTTCAGCGTGAAGGAAGCCCTCTCCTTATTCAATTTAAACAAATATCTTTTTAACGAGGCTGCATATTAGACGCAAAAGCCAATCTCAATGTGTGCCGGGCCAATCGTGATGCTGTTGTAGTTGTGTTCATTACGGCGGGGTGGAGGTGCTTAGCGTGGGGCGCGTCATTAGCGGTAAGCTGATCTGGAGTGTGGGAGCGAGAGAGGAGAGCGGCTCGCCCATGCCTCTTTCCTGTCTGACAGCCAGGGAGATTAGCATGAAGGATGTTGCTCATTTGTTAAGTGCTCATGCAAATCCCTGCCTTCCTATGTTAGAAAGTGACACTCTCTGTCTTCGTCTGGCCTGATTGGCGCGCCCCGGAAATTTAACCGGGAAACGGATCCACTTGTCATTTCCCCTTGTGCCCTATTTGTAAGTTTAAAAAGTTGAATTAAAAGCAGGGTTAGTCATTCTTGCCGACTTCGAGCTCAAATCAAAAGAGTATCGCTCTGCACCACCTCACACATGCATTGTAAAGCAAAGCGTATACTTCGGCTTTGTTGATACGAGCGGTGTTTGTTAATGTTACTACAGTATTTATGGATCCAGGGCTGTGTAGAAGTATCAGATTATTTTTTCAATACGCGCAGAGAACGGTAAACTGGCAAAATGCAACGAAATATTTGGTGAATTTGACGAAATGTATATTAGCTTACAATTAGCTTGCAATAGCTGATTTTACCTTTAAAAGGTGCCAACCAAGCTTACTTGACGTCCCCTTCCCAACGTTACCAACATGGGCTCCTCTGTTCTGGAAACAAACAATTGCAAATCGATGCCCTACAACATAATTTCTCAATCCTGGTCCTGGAGACACACTATATATGTTTTAGATGTCTCCCTGCTCCAACACACCTGACTCAAATGAACGGGTCGTTACCACTCTCTGCAGAAGCCTGATAACGAGCCATTCATTTGAATCAGGTGTGTTGGAGCGGGGAGACATCTAAAACATGCAGGGCAGCGGCCCTCCAGGACCGGGGTTGAGCAATGCATCAGTGGCGTAGCTTCGCTGTAGTAAAACAACAGAAGGCGTTGGGGGGGGAGTTGATGATGATGATGATGATGATGATGATGATGATGATGCGCTGGCTGGTCAGCGGAGGCGGGATCATAAATAGTCCAGCATTCTGGGTGAGGGGAAACGCTGGGCTGCTGCTGACCTTGGAAACTCCTCAGTGAATGCTTCTGAATCGGAAGCTCCTCTCCGCCGGCCCACTCAGCTCACTCAGCCCTTCACACCAGCTTATGTAACAGCAGACTACACAGAGAGAAAGACACGGGGGGGGGGGGAGACGGGCGTCCGA
>JAODUH010043631.1:6975-20165 GCA_027564835.1 Typhlichthys subterraneus | reverse complement strand
TGGCATGTCTGTGCCAGCAGGAGTAGACACGCCCCCTAGCCACCACTAACCCCTCAGCAGTGCAGGATCCTCACAGCACTTGCGCCATGCTCTCCAGACCGTGCTCTAAGATAATTGAAATAGGACTTGAGCGTGTCAGTGGTCTGGCAGGTCAGACCTGTAGGCTACACGCATGTGTGAATACCGAAGACGGTTAGGCTGTTGCACTTGGAATGCACAATTTGGCATGTGCGCCTATCCTGTAGGATATGCGCGCGTGTGCGTGTGTGAGTGTGCGTGTGCGTGTGTGTGTGTGTGTGTGTGTGTGTGGGGGGGGGGTGTTCGCTCCTACCGTTTGTTTTCTCATGCTACTCTAGTATTCAAGTGCTTTTCCTGGAAGCCGGGGAAAGCCCCAGCCAAAACAAACCTGGCAAACCTCCACATTGATTTACAAGAAATAGACAACAGTTAGTCTCTGATTTGAAGTAATGGCACTTCGCTCACCTCTGCACTCTTTGATGTCTTTGATTTGAATTGACATTGTAATATGTGATGACTGCAATGCAATGTGAGCTTTCACATGCAAACTAATCAAATGTTCATTGCTGTAACTGATCATATTCATTGATAATGTATGCTCTCAGCAGGCCACTGTGTGTCATCAGCTCCTTGACTAATCCCCAACATGGGCCTACTACTGAAACAACTATGATCTAAACACATACTGTAACTTCTACCTGGACCAAACTGTCAGTGCTGACCGCATGTGGCTGGGCATATATAGGCATCTGCTATAATCCTTACCTGCTCTCTCAGTTTACTGTAAGTTTGTGAAACACATCGTGTTACTTCATTTTTTTTCAGTGATATTTGAATTTGTTCCTCTCTACATACAGTTCTCAGTTCCCATACGGTTTTACTACTCATACAGAGATACTGGCTCCTCAGGCAGACAGTGCCAATCATTAAACACCTGAAGTAAGAAACAATAATTTACAGTGTCTGAAAGTTGTATAGATCGGGCACAGGAACATGCAGGTCATACTCTACATAGGCATATAAGTCTGTTGAGTTACAGTATATCAACGATATTATATTGATTGAATGTCAATAATCTTTGGGAACAGAAATGCACCTTTAAAGTGTGACTGCACCCCAGCTCTGAGCCTGACTACACTCACCACACAACTTTGAAAAATGCGTCAAGGATCTGAGTGAGGGAAGGGGCTGAGAGGGGACCCCCATTGCACATTTGAATTTAATGACATTTAAGCGTACCGATGTAAACCAGCCAGGTCCTGGGGTTATTTTATTACAAGTATGACGTTTTCAGCACATAAAATGCAGATTTTTATAAAAATGTGAATTCAGTAAATTTTAACACCAGTGCGATGTGTCTCATAACAGATCTATTGGTTTACAGCTCGGGTGCAGTTACACTGTAACAGCTTGTACAGTGATCTATAAGTCCATATTGCGTGGTCACACAGCAGGGAGGGGACAGCTCTGGAGCGAAAGTGAAACTGGACTCCTGGTTGTATTAAAGGACGACAAAGGGACTGTCACCGTACAAGGGGCCAGCAGGGAGGGTGAGACACCATCTGCAACACACACAGCCTGTAGAGAAAGAGAGACAGCTTCTGCTTCTGCCATGACAGCCTCGCTCAGTGCCAAGCTTCTGTTCACGCTCCTGGTGGTCTACTGCTGCTCCCAAGGTCAGTTCCGTCCGACCATCTCCACCGCTGTGTGTCCTACACAGCGGGCTAGTGACACCATTCAATGAAACAGTGAATCTAATTTGATACTGTCTTCTAATTAGCCTAGTAGTTAAAGGGGAATTCCACCCAATAACGCCTGTGATGTTCAACCTTTGTGTGTGTGTGTGTATAGGTGATTTAATATTGATATTTGCTTTCTGACTTGCCACCGCTGTGAAATATACCACACAAGATCATTATACAGGTTAATTATTCAAAGTCTGAAAAAGCAGGTGTTGAAATTCTTTAATCTTTCATCACTGCTGGTTTTAGTTAATTATTAAACTCAAGGCATGTTAGCTTGAATTTTGTACTTGAATTTTGTGCACTTGAAAAACCAAAACAATTGTAAATTTGTGTCCTATCGTTACATAGGAGAGAAAAGACGGAATCCAAAAAGTAATCTTTTATTTAAGAGGTGAAAAGTGACGATGAGGTGGTCTTGTTCTAATGTCCCTGGTACCTGCACACTGACTTTCCACACAGGAGAAGGTGTGGAGCATAACCCTTTACTGGCGTTGCAGATAGAAACACTTCTGATTCTGCTGCTGGAGTTCCCCTTTGGTGTTTAGTGTGGAGTCTTATCTTCATTGTCAAACTGGTCCAGAACGAAAGTCTCAATACAAGGCAGTCACAATCAGATTTACAACCTGATGGCTGAGTATACGTAGCCACTGAATAAACCGATGAAACAGACACCTCTTTGTGGAACCCTGCCTGGAAAAGCCTTTAAACACCCAAAACAAACCTCTGAGTACTCAGTTTACAAGAGATTACAAGAAGGCCACTTGATCCCCTTGGGATATATATATACACACACACGCACACACATGCGCACACGGTAATGTCAGTTGCCGTGTCATAATTTCTGACCACAATGTTTGCTTCCATTTGAAATGGCAGAGAGAGAAAATGCAATAGATGCAATATTAAAATGTGTGTGTGTGTGTGTGTTCCAGTTAACTCATGCTCTGCTCTGCTGTGTGTGTGTGTGTGTGTTTCCAGTGGTGGTGGGAGAGGTCCCCAGGAACTGCTGTCTCAGAGTCAAAGACAAGGAGATTCCCAAAAAAATGGTGAAGAGCTATGAACACCAGAGGGCCGGAGAGGGTTGTGCCATAGAGGCTATGGTGTAAGTACCCTGTCTGTCTGTCTGTCTGCATGTCTTTGTTTTAATGTCTGCCTGTCTGTCTGCATGTCTGTCTGTCTGCCTGCCTGTCTGTCTGCCTGTCTATCTCCAATGTGCAGTTAACAGATTATACATGCAGATATATGCTCTAATTCCTAATTCAGTGTATTCACTATAAATGAGTTCATGCCGTTCACCTAACAACGACCCCCTGTGCTCTGTGATGCCGTGCTTCCGGCGCAGGTTTGAGACCAAGAGGGGCATAAGTCTTTGCGCCCCGGTCAACAGCCCGTGGGTGGACGCTCTGGTGGAGGAGCTCAACAAGAGATGCAACAGACGTTACAGGGTATGTGTTGTACTTCATTTGACCTCTGTTTGTTTGGGTGAGATCAGTTCATAACACATTCGGATTCACAGTGAAGGCTGAGAAAGTGACAAATGAAAGAAAAATTAACCATTTAAAAATAGAAATAATAAAAACAGTTTAAATACTAATGAGCAAACGAGAACAACGCCAAGTCAACAAGGAGACACCTGGCAACATAAATAGCTGCAGTGTTGTGTTCCTCTGCTGGCCAATAGCCATAGTGAATTCCTGCTTCTCCAACGGGACGTAATGCTTCCTTGTTTACACTGCATGGCTGAAACAGATTAGACATTCCGTGGTGTGTTTTGATTGGGGTTTTATTGGTCGATTGGTCGATGGAAGCGACCAACGTTAAAACCTCCACTCAGGGAAGGTGCACTGTGAAACCACAACCAGAAACTGTGGGCTTACAGTGATGAGCTCATCCGGAACTCATAGTATAAATAGCCTGCAGGAGTATATACAGAGCGTCAATGCCTTCTGGTGTGTAAATACAAACCATGTATATTACGCAGTCACCTTACACAACCCCAATCTGCTGCCAGTGCCAACATTATATTGTAATCTTACTGTAAAATGGCTTATCTGATTTATCACATGACCAGACACGTGAGTTGAAATTACATAGAATCTACTATCTATCTATCTATACTAATCTACTATCCTACACTGGTGTGAACCCAGAATCAGTACAATACTTTACATTTGGTATAGGAATGTGATTGTGAAATGGCTTTATTAACCCAGCCACCCACTGATGTCTTCCCACTCCAGGCCAGGCATTGCACATCCAGGACCTTACAGTAGTACATGGAAATGGAACCCCCCCAACACCCATACAAATACCGACCTGTAGCCTTTCCCATGCTACAATGGAGTGACCTGTGACCGCTTAATGTGGCCGGGGGGAGCTGGGTTTCATTCCACGAAAAGCTCCAGTACTGGATTTCTAACCATTAAAAGCACTTTTCCATACTTCTTCAGTTTGTGATTTTATTAAAATGACTAAATGTCAGGATTTTATTTTTCTATCTCAAGAATGTGTAATAAAAGCTATGTGGTGTTTGAGTGAGCTTAAAACATGTATTTGCTACAATTATTTTTATACTTTTTATGACAACAAGGTCGTTGTTGTTGAAAATGTACTTTTTAGGACTAAAGAAAGAAATGAAAGCATGAACATATTTAACATGTGCAACATAATTGAAATTGAAATATAAGCTTGTCTTTGAAGATGACTTTTGAAATACTAATAAAGTTTGATTCAAATTTGACGATGAAGTGGACTTGACTTGCACATAATTAACCTTTACTGCAATTAATTAAACAACAGCGTTCTGTATCTTCTGAATTAATATGGATTGTTCTGAAATCATATCAATCAATCAATCATTCTTTGACCTTAACATAGTTAAGAACATCAATAATAAATAAATAAATAAATAACAATTCAAAATATGTTTAAGTATGCAGTTTAAGGAACTTAGTAAATGGACTGAATGAACTTCATGATTCTAGGCAGGGCAATTAGGTTCCCCTTAGCCAGGGGGTAAGTTAAGGAGATATTCAGTGGTTAAGAAGATAGCGGTTGTACCTCAATCTCCTAAACTGATCAAGTGTGTTGTGAAATGTACACCTATAAGATATCCTCTGCTGGGAACGTCCGCCCAGGAAGGTCCCACCATGGGTGTGTTTTCTTGATGGGCGAAACGCCATGGTTACTGATGTAACTGCAGCCAGGCGCTAAACGATAAAGTGTGTGGGTGGGTACAGCTGTGAATAGCTGTCAACACGGAATCTTTATTTTTTGATGAATAAATCTAAATCAAACAGCAGAACATGCAAATAAAGGATTATCCCTACTGTAGGCCTACATAGAGCCTACCTTTATGTTAGTGGTCTAAGTATGTCGTTTATTGTAACCGAATAGGAATGGATACCATATAAAAGCTTATGTTAATTATCCGTAGCCTAATTTATATTAGTTTATCTGCTCTGTGCCATAGCCTAGATTATATTTAAGACACTGATATTTTCCAGTAGGCCATAGTATAGTATATAATATAACCATAAAATGCACTTTTGCATACAGAAATTAGTTTTGTTTGGAAATTACTTTTTGGCAAGCCCTGTTGGTTTTATCTGGCCGCCAGTGATACAGTGGCACTTCTAGAAAAATGTTGCCTATGGAGTGGCAGAATTGTGGCAAGTTGAAATTTAAGGCTGGCATATTGTTTTACCTTTATTTTACCAGACAACTGAGAACATACTTACTTGCAGAAACGGCCCTGTTTGAACTCTTCGCTCGCTTCGTGTCAGGGAACTACAAAAGCTTATAAAATATGCAGGGTGCTGCCCTCCAGGACCGAAGCTGAACAGCCCTGCCATACGTAATGGCCGTAACAAGAACAATGTGGGGATTGTCATGTTGGACAGCAAATCGTCTCATCCAGATCAAGACCCTTTGCACATTTTGACTCTATATTGTGTATAGCCAGCCTTAATTATGCAATAGTTCCTTGAGGTGGGTCTCTCTATTTTTGCTATTCTGTCTAATAGTCTTTGAGTCTGATGCAATTCATTCTTATTAACATCTAGCCTTTCGAGAGCATCAGTTTGACTTTGCCACAAGAATCAGTCTGGAAAGCTTAATCGTTTCAGGCCGGTAAACCTAGTGTGTTGCCAATCAGTGTCATAGTTAGCTACTGGTGTGGCCCTACAGAGGTTAACATAGTAGATGACGCAATATATCACCAGTGTTATTAGAAGAGCAAAGGCTTTTCTCAATGGAAAATATGTTTTCACTCTTCTCCTGAGTTTTCTACCGCAAGAGTGGATAACAATAGACTAGTCAACTGGTTCGTCCAATCACATGCAAAGTGCCTGCCCTTTTAAAACAGCTTCAATGGACGACTCCCCAGATGGACATGCCCAACAGACACAAATATCTTGTAGAGTACATGTAGAATAGTGTAAGATCCCTTACTAGGGACATCTAGTCTAACTAATGAGACATCTAGTCTGAACTAGAGAGACATCTAGTATAACTAGAGAGACATCTAGTCTGAACTAGAGAGACTTATGGTATAACAGCCCTTCAGCCATCTGACCAAAGTCTGCTTTAATCTTATTGACGCACCATACAAGACCAGCATTGAGGTTTTGCTTGGTATAGGGGTACACCATATATGATCAGTAATGGGGTTTTCCATTACATACATGTGCTTGTGTGCTTGTATGTGTGTTATTGTGTCTAACAGACACAGATATCTGGCTTGTCAGGTTACTTAACATCTTTGACATTTGCCCTATAGGCATTTGCCAACATGAAAACCACCTCCTCAGTGAGAGAGCTAGGACTTGATGGATTTAATGCCTGTATGCCTTTCATGACCTGACAGTTAAATTGGGAGAAACGCCTTTCCATTTCACAAATCATGCAATATGATAGATTATAGACTCTGTGAAGTACTTTGCAATCTGATTCTTCTGTTTGCCGTCCAAGAGTGGGTGTAACAACACTATTGTGTAGGTTGTTTGCTACCTCTCTTGCTCTTTTAGAGATGTGCTGTGATCATGTAGGAATGCTGTTACTTTCACACACGTTGAGTATTTCACCCCAGTCAGCATCAAGAGACCTCACTAGACAATCTGAGAGTTTGGTGGAGTAGCCTTGAAGTAGGTCAACTTGTGTTGATTGCAGCATCTTACAAAAACATGTTGTTGTTACAGCCATTAGATTTTGAATGAGTGTACATTTTATCAAAACAATTATATTAACTAGATTAAATATCACATTGTGTGTTATTTTACTATTTCCAATATATTAAAGGGTGAATTGAATTTAGAAATCACACATTTTTTGTTTTTATAAGCATTTTCCATGTTGCCGCAACTTCTTCAGACCTGCGGTTGTATATTGTCTGGTAATAGCAACACGTCTAACTTCTGCTCGTTAATAATTAGTTGTCACTAAGTTGCTTTGGATAATGTGTGGTTTCTGCACGATTTACTGTATTTCAGGTCTTCATGCGGTTTGGGTACACGTACACATCCCCATGTGCCTGGTGATTACCTTATTACTGTTCTCTCATACAGTAAGTAGGCCTACATGGAAAACAGCTGTTGGGAGCGGGCTTAAGTATAAGGCTTTCGCCTTCTTATGCATTCCTAAATCATGGTGAATAGGCTACGTCTCTGTGATGTGTTGCCAACCCGCTAAATACACACTAGAGCACAGTAGCCTACATTGTGTGTGTGACTTCATTTACCTGGGATCTTCCTCTGGGTTTTGTTACGACAGACAGCGAGTGCCCGAGAGAGCAGCGCACTGCTGGTGAGAATATCAGTACATCTCTCTTACGTGTTCAGGTTTCTTACGGAAATAGGCTGTTCCATTTCTGTGAAAATGAGAAGGGCTTTAAGGAACAACAGAAAGGAGAAGAGGGGAATTTAGCAGACAGAGTAGCTGTACAACATTCTAGAACAACGTTCTATGACTCCAATCAGCCTGAAACACTGCCCCCTAGAGGTGATTACACTTGGATGGGGACACGCACACATTTACCCTGTCAATGATTTCACTAGCAGTCAGAGGGATTGTGCCTGTTCACTTAGTATTTCTGAGTAAATTGTTTATTGGCTGTCATTTCACACTTACCAAATGCATTCTATAATACGTTATCTTATTAGGCTAGATGAAAAGGGTAAATTTAACCTGACGCGCCAGATGGTTTGTTGTTATGCACAATCATATAAGAAGCCCTCCACAAAAACTTTAGAAAATGGGAGTGGACAGCCAGTCACTTTCAACAAATACTTGTCAGGTTATTTAACTGACTGTGAATGTCTATCACCAAAACTAGCCCGTAGCTGTGGCACGTAGACAGACGAATATTTGTCAGAACCACTATGGTTCGAAACTAAAGTGTAGCGAATCCAGTCCAGACTGATTATCGTCCCGATGCAACTAATTTAGGACTCTCGGTTTCGCCTCCCGATCTGCTCCCTATGCAGCAGTCTCTTAACCTGACACGCCAGATTGACTGTTGTCACGTTGGAAGTCTACGTTGAAACAGTTTGTAAAGGGCAGATACTTGGCAATTGAATGGATGAACCGAAAAACCAATGGCGCCATCTAGTGACCGTCTATATTTTATGTAAATTCTGGTATTATATTAAACCCTGGTCTTATTATACAATTATTAGGCTATATATTATGAAAATAATAAATTAATGATACACTTAGTATATATTATGATTAAGCACTACCTATTTTTGACGACCAGGACGGAAAGAATTAAATAAATCAAATGTGACAAATTATTTAAAGACAAAAGACACTGGAGCCATTAGGTTTGTGATCACATGAACACTTTGTTGTTAACATCCAGAGGAGTTTGATAATGTACGTCCACGTCATATAGCCTGGACACAGGCACAGAAGCAGCAGACTGATGCTAACATAATGTACAAGCAGAGAGAGAGAGAGAGAGAGAGAGAGAGAGAGAGAGAGAGAGAGGAAGAGAATACAATACGTCCACAATTATTCCAAAGTTAATTATTATAACAATATTCTAAATATGTAAACATGGTACTGTTTGTGTTGTGTAAAAACAGCACATTCCCACATTTATTTTTCACAATAATATAAGGCCTTATTCAAAATATTATGACCATATTCCCATTTTTGGGAGTGCGTTCATATACTGTGCATTCAGAATATTGCCTTGACCAGTGTAAGAGCAGTAAGTGCTATCATACATGTGCATATGAACCGTGTGATCTTTCTACTGGCATCACCCATCACAGGTAGCCTACTGTACATGTTAGCCAAGGTTAACAGTCGTCATGACAACACAAGCTCCACCTTGAAGCAACAACCTTTAACTTAGCTAGGTAGCACATCTACACACAACCTCTCTCTCTTTCTCTCTCTCTCTAATAGATATCAATGGGCAACTGTCCCTTGGGATTTCTGAAGAGGATGTCAATGAACATCAAATTGTGTCTGGAAGACTGGCTGGAGAGAGAGAGCCCTGCGTGATGCTTGTACGCCCATGTCCCTCTCGTGCATTAACAGAGGTTAAAGCTCATACTGGGTTGACGCTGTGCGATAAATGTTACATAAATAAATGATACCATCTGTATATCTCTTTCTGGCAGAAATGTTCAAATATATTTACATTTCAACACGGATGAGCTTCAAATAAATATTTACATTACATTTAATATCTAATTACATGTGAACATAATAAATATAAAAAATAAATAAAAGGGCTGTACAAAAAGTTAAACAAAATAATAAAATGGTACCATTATGATCTATGCATTTAAAAAAGAAAAGAAGGAAACTCAGTGCACAAACATTTAATGATTTAATAATGTGTACTATTTGGACAGGGATCGGGCCAAGATACACTCGGCACTACCCAGGGGAATGATCCACTTAACTGCATCTAACAGCTTAGTCTCAACCTAAGGCCACATTTCCCACCGCCGCGGGCATAGCATAGCAAACAAGTAGAGACACGCCACACATCCATGAAGCTCCCGTCACTAAATGTGTCAGGTCTCCTCAACCATCCCTCAAATAAACCCAAATAAATATATAGCTTTACACTTCTGCAGTTTCCCCTCATAAATGAAGCGAAGGAAGGCTATGAGTTAGCCACAACATACAAACTAGAAAGTCTGCAAGAGTGCGGTTCACCCTCTACTATGGTTCTCTTCTCAAGCAACAACAAATGAACCCCCCCCCCCCCACACACACAAACTTTTCTCATTATTCATTTCATTTAACATTCCCTCATTGCAGAGGCTTACAGGAAGAAACCCCCACACACATTCATTAAAAAACTCCACAGATCTCTGAAGCTGTGTTGCTTTCATTCGACATCCGTCCATGGCCTCAATAAGGAACATCATTCCCAGCCGCCTTTTCCCTGCTAAGACGGTCAATATACAAATGACATTCACGCCACACTTGTTAAGCCGTATGAGCATTTACAGTGAGAGTCGTGTGCAGCTGCACACACTGTACAAGTCACATCCCCTTGACAGCTACGCAGTGGCCCACGTCAGGGCCTGCAGGTCTCTAGGGAAGGGAGGGGCAAAGGTACCGGCCACACAAACAGGGAATAGGGGCACACAGAACACTGTCGTTGGGTTACATGCTCGGAGCTGCAAGTCCTCCAGTCCTTTGTGACGGCTCCCTGGTGAGCAAACCAGGGCAGACAGACAGACAGACAGACAGACAGACAGATGTTCTCCTCCACCTGTGTGCTCGGGCCAGCGGTCCCTGACAAGGACGGAGAGCTGAAACAGCTCCGCCTGGGCGATGCTGTGACCGCCCAGCTGCAGTCGCTCTAGCAAGCGACAAGAAAACACAACAGCGTTATTAAGAAACCACTAGCCCCCTACGGCTTATATCTGACTGCAAGCCGCTCCTATGAGGCTGCGTTCCCTGCGAACACACGGAGAAGCGCTTCTCGTACCATCATCAAGACAAGACGTTCAGCTCCCCGACGCAGAAGACGACGACCACAACAACAGAGACCGTCTACAATCCTGGCCTGACCCTGACGACTGTGTGACCGTGGCAACGCTTCTAGCGGGCGTGTGTGTGTGCGTCGTGTGGCGATGGTTGTGCAGGTGTGTAAGCATGCATGTATCTGGCTAAATGTGTCTGCATGCTGCCTGTACAGCCTGCCTGTAGTCAGGAGTCAGTTAACCCCCCCCCACCCTCCACACACACACTGAACAGCCACATGATGACAGACACCTGTCAGAACAGTCACCCAAGTCTTTGGGGGAAGGGGGAGGGGCAGCCCTCAGCCCCTCCCCCTTCCCCTCCAGCCTCCATCTTCTTCTTCTTCTGTTCACCGCTGGCCAGGCTGACCCTCCCTGTCCTCCGTGTCGCCAAGGGTTACGTAGATGATTGGCACCAGGCCCCGGTTGGAGCCTGTCGAGCACAGCAGCCAATCAGGGTCAACCTTGCTCAGCACCCGTAGGACGTCCCCCTTGTGGAAGCTCAGCTGGCCGGCCTCGGTTGCTAGGTGATGGCACAGCGCTCGCACCTCGCTGCAGAGGACAGGTGGAGGGAAGATGGAGGGAAGATGGAGGGAAGATTTACAGATGTTTTAGGAATAAAAACAAACTAAACTAGCAAATTCTTGACTTAAGGTTTATGAGACAGTTCTGGATCTTCCAGTTGTTGAATCTTCCACTGTATGACAGACACACAGACACACACATCTACAGACAAATAGACAGACAGACAGACACACGGACACACACATCTACAGACAAATAGACAGACAGACAGACACACAGACACACACATCTACAGACAAATAGACAGACAAACATATGTAGACAGACAGACAGACAGACAGAGATGGACGGACCAGGGAGACTGTTTCTGGGTAACCGTGGTCTGCGTCTGCGGAGAGCGTGGCGTCTGGGAGAACGTTTCAGGAGGCTCTCCACTCTTCCCCTTCCCTCCTGAGATGGTTTGGGCCACCAGGTCCAGCACAGACCGGTCCAGACCCAGCCACCCTGACGGAGGCCTGGGGGGGGAGGTGTGTATTATACCAACATTGGTCTTGGCATCAGCTGTCAGCCAAATAGTTACTGCAGCATCGTATCCACTATCACAGACTAGGAGGCCCGTACCTGCTGCTGTGAGCTCTGGCCCTCTGCTCAGGTCCACCGCTCGCCCCGAAGAGCCTTGCCCAGCGCCGGCCCTTGTCCCCTGCCGCTGGGGTAGCCCCCGCCTCCTTGTCCCCTTGTCCCCCCGCCTCCTTGTCCTCTTGTCCCCCCGCCTCCTTGTCCTCTTGTCCCCCTACCTCCTTGTCCTCTTGTCCCTTCGCCCTCCTGTCTTCTTGTCCCCTCGCCTCCTTGTCCCCTTGTCCCCTCGCCTTCCTGTCCCCATGGCGACCGATCAGCAGCGACTCCGGTGGGCTGCCCATCCACGATGGCCGGGCCCGGGGCTCCTCGCGCTCCCCCACCCATCCCCGGCTAGACTCCTCCCCCTCCACCACGCCCTCCCGGGCGGGCGGTGCCGCAGGGAAGCGGGCCGGGCGCCGCTCCGATGGTCGCCTGCGCCTCTCGCCGCCGCCCGCTCGGGCGAACTTTGACCCCTCGGCCGCCGGGTCGATGTAGACCTGGGAGGACTGCATGAGCTGGTACCACCAGCCCGCCTGCCTCTCCCTGCGCCAGTCCCCCCTCCCCTCCTCCTGCCCCACGCCTTTTCCCCGGCGCCCCCCCTCCCCCTCCTCCCCCTCCTCCCCCCCCTCGCTTCCCCAACGCGACCCTGCCCGCGGCCACGTGCCGTCCATCCTCGGCGCTGGCGACAGCCCCTCCCCCGGGGCCCCGCCCCCCTCGCGCACCGATTGGCTGATGGCTGCGACGCCCCAGCCCCTCATAAGCTGGAAGGTGGAGCGGGACGACGGGCCCTGGCCGGAGGAGGTGGCGGAGGGCGAGGAGGAGGAGGAGGAGGAGGAGGCGGAGGAGCGAAGCTGCTCCTTGCAGCGGAGGTGCTCCTGGCCGCTCTGCAGGAGGTGTGGCTCGAACAGGACGTCCAGGTCAAAGGGCAGCAGCGACAGAGGCTGGAGGAGCAGGAGCAGCTCCTCCAGCAGGGGCTTGCAGGGCCCCTGCGACAGAGGCAGGAGACCCCACGGGCTGTAGTGGGCCGCAATGATGTCTGGGGGGGGAGAGGTGCATGGTAAGAGGCTCTAAACACCTTACTGGAAACACCTACACTGTGTTCCTACTGTAAATGTGTTTACTGTGTCCTTACTGTAACTATTTACTGTGTTCTTACTGTAACTATTTACTGTGTTCTTACTGTAAATGTGTTTACTGTGTCCTTACTGTAACTATTTACTGTGTCCTTACTGTAACTATTTACTGTGTTCTTACTGTAACTATTTACTGTGTTCCTACTGTAAATGTGTTT